>PVLC010003603.1:0-79239 GCA_004027655.1 Graphiurus murinus
ACTTTGGCTATCCTAGGCTTTTTGTTGTTCCAAATGAATTTAAGGACTGATTTTTCTATGTCTGTGAGGAGTGACCTTGGTAATTTCATGGGTATTGCATTGAATTTGTAGATTACTTTTGGGAGGATGGCCATTTTGATGATATTTATTCTGCCTATCCAAGAGCATGGTAGATTTTTCCATTTTCTAAGGTCTTCATATTTTATTCTGTTATATGGAAAGAGGGTCTCACTAAGTTGTGGAGGGCCTCACTAAGTAGCTGAGGCTGGCCATGAACCTGCGATCCTCCTGTCTCAGCCTCTCAAGTACTGGGATTACAAGCGTGCACCACTATGCCCCGCTTCCCTTTGTAGTTTTGAGATTGGGCCTTGCAACATTGTCCAGGTGAGCCTCAAACTAGCAATCATCCCTGTGTCTCAGCCTGCAGAGTCACTGGGATTCCAGGTGAGTGCCACCACGCCCAGATGTGCATATATGCAGGTTCTCCTAGTCAGAGCGAAGTGCTCAGGAACAAATCTCACTCTAGAGATGAGGAACCTGCTGCTCAGAGAAGGCGGGGAAGTGGCTGCCCAAGGTCACACTGCAAGCCAGAGGCAGGACAGGAACTGTCCACCTGGTGCTCAAGCAGCCTGGCAGGTGCAGCCCAGGCCTCAGCAAAGCCCCTCTGGCCGGGCCCCTAGCCTTGTCCTTCCTCTTCCTCCTCTCAGTACAAGGTCAAGAGCTCTGCAGATGGGAAGGGGAAATGGAGGCAAGAGAAGAAGGAACTTCCTTGCTGCGGCTCCCACTGCAAGAGGGTGGCGGAGGCCAGCCTCCAGGTCTCCGAACAGCACCCTGCCGGCCTCCTGTCTGTGACCTCCAGGCCAGACAGTGCGGGGGAGGGAAAGGGAAGGAGGAGCAGGAAGAGGCTGGGGACTCATCAATTGCTGGCAATTACACGGTGCTTTGTCATTCTTAATTAGCTCAGCAGCCCAGATCAGGAGATCTCCCTGGGCAAGCTGGCTGGGGAGGCAGCAGCTGCTGGGCCCACCCAGGAGGGCAGCCTGGCCAGTGCGGGCTGAGCACTTACTGCAACCTGGTTAGGCACTGCTGTTCCTCCACGTGCAGAGGGTCCCCAGCCTGTGAGACACTCTAAGAGCAGGGAACAGAACTTAAGTCCCTGGGTGTGTGCTGGGCTCCTCCTCCGAGCCAGGTGCCGGGCAGCTGCTGCCGGGATCCTGGGTTGAAAGCTGACTTCCAGCTCCCACTCTTGAGGCGCACTGGCTGCTGAGACCGGAACGTCAGTGCTGACCAGAGTGGCCACTCAGCCGTGATCTGGGCATGAGGCCAGGCATTTCCCACGTACTGTCCCACAGATGCCCTCAAAGGTGGGCATTCTGCCATTGTACAGATGAGGAAACTGAGGCTGGAGTTAGTGAAGGTTACTTATACACATATGTGGTGGATTTGGCTGAGGAGCCCAGTTATGTAGAACTCCAAGGTCCTAGAGTGGCTGTGTAGGAGTGTGTGTGTGTGTGTGTGTGTGTGTGTGTGTGTGTGTGTTGGGAGACAGTGGTGAGTGGACAGTGACCCTGGGCATCGGGGAGAAGGTCAAGTAGATGTTCCGATGCGCAAGAGAAAGCGGGGGCGGGGGGGGGGACGCTCAGAGGCAACAGGTCAGGGCGCCTGGTCAGTAGCAGGAAAGGCCCTGCACTGGGTGACAGGTCAGAGCAGAGCCCAGTGGAGTCATGGGCTCCTGCTGACTCCTAGGAAGAGGGCCGTCACAGCCTGGGTGGAGGGAGGGTGGGGCGGCCCTCTCCTGCCAGCTAGGGTGCTACCGGGGATCTGGGGTGAGGCTGGACTGGGCCAGGCTGGTTTCAGTCTCAAGAGAGCTCCCTCCCCTGGGGACCAGCAGCAAAAATTGTTTATTTATTTATTTATTCATTCATTCTGGTACTGGGGATTGAACCCAGGGACGTTCTACCTCCAACCTACACCTTCAGACTTATTTTTTTATTTTGAAACAGGGTCTCACTAAGTTGCTGAGGGCATCGCTAAATTGCAGAAGCTGGATTTGAACCTGTGATCCTCTTGTCTGAGCCTCCAAAGTACTGGGATTGGAAGTGTATCCTACCACACCCAGCTAGCCGAAAATTACGGCAATAAGAACCACTCTGGCCATTTCATCTTCATGGCTTATCCATGAAGGAAAGCAATTTTAGTTTTACTAAAATAGGCAACATGAGAGGCTGAGATAGGAGGATCACTGGTTTGAGGACAGCCTCAGCAAGTAGTAAGACTCTCACTAACCTAGTGAGACCCTGTTTCCAAATAAATACAAAAAATTGGGCTTGGGGTAGAGCTCAAAGGTAGAATGCCTCTAGGTTCAATACCCAGTACTACAAAAAAAAAAAAAAAAAAAAGGCAATAGTTGGGTATGGTGGTTCACACCTGTAATCCCAGTACTTGGGAGGCTGAGAGGATCACAGGTTATCAGCCAGCCTTAGCAATTTAATGGGACCCTCAGCAGCTTAGCAAGACCCTATTACAAAATAAAAAGGGCTGGGGTGTAGCTCGGAGATAAAACACCCCTGAGTTCAACCTCCAGTATCCCCCTCAACACACATAAAATAAAAAGATAAAATAGGCAACATATACACTACTTACTATCTCCCAGGCCTAAATCTAAACATGTCACAAACATTAACTCTTCGTGTTTGTTTTTTGGTGGCACTGGGGATTGAACCCAGAGGCATTTTACCTCTGAGCTACACTCTCAGATCAATTTTATTTCCTATTTGGAAACTGGGTCTCACTAGGTTGCTGAGAGTCTCACCAAATTGCTGAGGCTGTCCTCAAACCTCCTGTCTCAGCCTCCCAAGTACCAGGATTACAGGTGTGTGCCACCACACGCAGCTTACAAGAACTCTTTTCAGTCTTCGCATCAACCCCAAGAGGCATGATCCGCCACCTTCCTCTGATGCTGCTGTAACAGACCACCTTGGAGTCAGAGGCTTAGGAACAAGAGGAACTCCTTCCTCACGGCTGCTCTGGAGGCTGGAAGGCCACAGGTCCCATGTCTGTTGAGGCTGCTCCTGGCTCGCTTGGCAGAAGGGGCGGTGACCTTGGGGGTTCTCTTGTATTCCTCCAGTTCACTGGCTTTCAGGAGAATCCCCTCCCAAAGACCCTGTCTAATACTATCTAATGCTGTCACCCTGAGGGAGACTCCAGCCTACAGGTTTGGGGGCACATAAACATGCAGTCCTCTGCATCTGTTTACTGTCTTTGAGGGAACTGAGGCCTGTGGTATTGAAGTAATGCCAGGAGGGAGCCTGGGTGGGTTTAGCCTCTGCTGGGCCATCTCCAAGGACTGCTGATCCCATTGTACAGAGGCAGACCGAACTCAGGGGAGCGACAAAGTGAGGGGACCAGGGCTGCTTCTTTTTTTTTTTTTTTTTTTTTTTTTTTGCGGTACTGGGGATTGAACTCAGGGGCAGTCTACCTCTGAGCTATACCTCCAGCCCTATTTTTTATTCTTTATTTTGAAACAGAGTCTCACTAAGTTGCAGAGGGCCTCACTAGGTAGCTGAGGCTGGCTGCGAACCCGGATCCTCTGGTCTCAGCCTCCCAAATGCTGGGATTACAAGCGTGCGCCACCATGCCCTGCTGGGACCAGGGCTTCTGACCCCAGCCTCAGCTTCTGTCCTGGTCCTACTACAAGCCCAGGGAGCAGTTGGAGAGAGAGGCGGGGTGCCCGTCCAGCTCCTCAGCACCCCATCTCACTGAGGTCCCGAGAGACGCCATTCTGAGAGCACATCTGACTGAAGACAGAGCAGGTTATTCCCAAGGAGCCTCCTTTCCCCCTTTCCCCTCTTTTTACTGTTTGCTTTTCTGATTAGTAAAGGATCCTGTCCTGGATTGTTGTAGAAATGTTTGCAAAGTTAGATCAAATAAGACAAAAAAAAAATGAAAGAAAGAAAGAAAAAAAGAAATCACCTTAAAGCTTCCTCTTGAACATTGGTGTATTTCCAGGGTTTCTTTGCTCCCTTCTTGGGTCTAGAGGCATTCCAGGTGGGAGGCCAGGAGACCTGGCTTCTGGTCCTGGCTTGCTGTGTGACCTTGGGCAAGTCCCAGCCCCTCTCTGCGCCCCAAGCTCCTCACCTGTGAAATGAGGGTTTGGGCACAGTGACCACTGAAGAGGCCCCCGCAGCTCTGCCCTTCTGTTTCTGCTTCTGTTTCTGGGAGCAGAAGGGGCACTGGCAGGCTGCCCCTCTGCAGGGGACACATGGCTGACAGCTCCCAGCAAGTCACCTCCGGGAGGATGCGAAGGCCGGTTAACAGTCCTAGGCTGCCTACTTATGGGGCCCATATGGTGCCTCCTGCCAGCCGGACACCACCGGCTGCTCCTGGCCGACCACCCCTGGGTGACTGCTTCTCCTCCAAGTTCCCAAAAGCTCTCTCTGTGGCTCTAGGGTCCAACTGCTTCAGGGCAAGAGGAGCTCAGTCCTGCGACCTCCCTACCCCCTGCTACGGCTCTTGGAGGGAGAAGGTAGCCTGGTGTGGAGAAGAGCTGGAGAGACGGAGAGAGGGAGGGCAGGAGAAGGGGAAAGGAATGTTGACGGCTTTCCAGCTCTGTTTGGGCCCCTCACTGAGCATGTGGGATTCAGAAATGAATCAGAAAATCTTCCTGTCCTTGAAGGACACAGCACCTAGCGGAGGTGTGCAGCTCAGAAACAGGCGGCAGCAACGCTGGCTTGTGCTAAACGTGGATGGAGAACTGAATCCATGGCTGGAGGCCCAGGGAGGCCTCCTGGAGGAGGCTCCTTGAAAGGTGGCTTCTAAGGTCAGGACTCAGGCCTTCCAACTCCTGGGACTTCATCCTTGCTGACAGCCCTGGTCCAAAGCCAGCCTCAGCAAATTAGCGAGGTTCTCAACAACTTAGCAAGATCCTGTTTCCAAATAAAAATACAATATGGCTGGGGGTGTAGCTCAGAGGTAGAATGCTTCTGGGTTTAATCTCCAGCACCACAAAACAAAACACTCCCAAAAACAGAAGTTGAAAAGGACACTGAAAGGACAGTGGGGCTCTAAGCATGGCCTGTACTCTGGTCTGACCCTACTCCTGGCCTCAGCCCAGGCTCCTAACTGTAAGGTGGGCTACTGCGGCTATACTATTTACTTAAGCATGTCGTTGGGAGTAGGGAAGGACAGAGAGGTTGCAGAGGCACCTCGTTTAGAAACAGAGTGGAATGCGGGCCAGGTCTCCCTGTCCGGCTGGGGCTAGCATGTCCCTGTCTCTCTCCCTCTCCCAACGCAGACAGGATTGCTGGCTTCAGAGCCAGGAGTAATTATGGAGGCTGAGGTTGCCTTGCTGAGACATTTCTCCTGGAAGAAGGCAGGCAGGGGCTGGGAGGTACTGGGTGTTGGTGCTCTTGGCACAGTTTGATGGGAAGGCCCAGGGTCCTAGAGTTGGAATTCTAAAATCCTGGAGCTCAGCTGGGCGTGGTGGTGCACGTTTGTAATCCCAGTACTTGGGAGGCTGAGACAGGAGGATTGCAGGTTGGCAGCCTGCCTTGGCAACTTAGTGAGGTCCTCAGCAACTTAGTGAGACTCTGTTTCAAAATAAAAGAATATATAGGGCTAGGGGTGTAGCTCAGAGGCAGAATGCCTCTGGATTCCATCCCCAGTACCACAAAATAAATAAAGAAAATAAAACAGCACAGTTAGACCACCTGTGCTTGAGGAAGTAGAGTCCAGACTGCTCTGAATGTGCCTCCCAGGGAGCAGGGTGTGGGTCAAGGCCACTGACAGAGTTTGGATCTGGAACGTCTCCTAAGGCTCACGTGTTGAATGAAGGCTGGGTCTCCTGTGCAGTGGTGTTCAGAGGTGGGGCTTTGCGGAAGGACTGGATCCTGAGGACTCTGATCTGATCAATCGATTACTCCATGGATGGTTCATAGGTGAACAGACCGTTGGGAGGTGGTGGAAACTGCAGGAGGTAGGGCCTCATTCGAGGAAGGGGGCCACTGGAGCATGCCCCTGAGGGTACAACTTGTCCCCATCCCCTTCCTCATTCTTGCCTTTTGCTTCCTGGCTGCCATGAGGGGAGCGGCTCTGCCCTACTATGTGCTCCCCGCCATGATGTCCTTCTGCCTGGCCCAAGGCCCAAAGCCAGTGGGGCCAGATGACCATGGATTGAAACCATGAGCCAAATAAATCTTTTCTCCTTTAAGTTGATTTTCTCAGGTATTTTGTCACAACACTGAAAAGAAAACTAGCAAACTTATTCCTGTCCCCGGCAGGTTGCAAGAATCAATACAGGTAGAGCCTGCCTGCCTTCCTTTCTCCATGGTAGTGGGAATTGAGCCTAGGTGGATTCCACCTCTGAATTATACCCCCATCTTTTTTTTTTTTTTTTAAACAGGTTCTCACTAGGTTGCTGAGGGCCTCAGTAAGTTGCTGAGGCTGGTCCTGAACACACCATCCTCCTGTCTCAGCCTCCCAAGTACTGGGATTACACGCATGTGCTAACAGGCTGGCTGGATCACATTTTGTTTTACAGATAAGAATAAAACCCAGAGAGGAAGGACCTGCCTAGGGTCACACAACAAGTCCAAGTTGGAGGCTAAGGCCTCTTTTCTTCATACCTCAGAGCATAGCACGCCAGGCCAGACCATTTCTGAGACTCCCTGGGAGTGGGTTGGGCAGGGGCAGCTCAGGGTGCCCAGGAGGTACCAGAGACAGCCTGGTGGAGCAGGTAAGGAGCTGGGAGGGTGCTAAAGGCACACGTGTGTACTCCTGCCCATTTCCAGCAACATTCTGCAGCCTCCACTTTCTCCTTCGAAGCCTCCCTCTGCTCTGGGTATCCTCCTCCTCTTATTCCTGAACAAGACCGTCACAACTTAGTCCTCAGTCTTCCCATCTGTAAAATAGTTTTCAAGCACCTTTCAGCTGGTCTGTCTACAGTCCTAGGCTCTGGCCTTCTGAGGCGGGGGCGGCGACTCTGGGACCCGGGTGGGGACTAGGGAGAAGGAGGAAAGAGGGCGTCTAGGCGCTCAGCTCACGGTCTTCCAGGAACCTCTGCTCGGCCCCCTCTGGGACCGCCCTCCTTCCGGAGCAGGGCCAGGCCGGGGCGGGGCCAGGCCTGGCACGGGGCGGGGTCATGGGCGTGTCTACTTCCCGCCCCGCCCCTGGACGTCGCCGGGAGGGCCGGGGAGGGCCGGGCCGGGCAGGGCGGGGCGGGGCGGGGCGGGGAGTGGAGGGAGGAGCGCGCCGGCCGCGCGCCGCCTGCCCGGGCGGAAAGTTTTTCCTGACGGAGTTTCGGCGGCGGCGCCGGCGGCCAGAGCGGGCCATGGACGCGCTCAAGTCCGCGGGGCGGGCTCTGATCCGGAGCCCCAGCTTGGCCAAGCAGAGCTGGGGGGGCGGCGGCCGGCACCGCAGTGAGTGTGTGCGCGCCCACCGGGCCGGGCTGGGGTCAGGCGGGCGCCGAAGTCGGGCCAAGTTGGCAGAGAGGCGGGGCCTGCCCTGCGCCCGCGTCCCGGCGACCCTGCGCGGCCTTCCCGGGCCTGCGGGGCCGGGGTCGCCCGGGGTCAGGCCGCGCTCCCCCGCTCCGCCCGGCCCGGCGCAGCTGGGGAGGCGACCGAGCCCGGGGTCCCCAGGTGCAGGCGGCGGGGGCGCAGCTGGGGAGGCGGCCTTGGTGACCCTTGCACGTTCCCACCCCGACTCCCGGGGCAGCTGCGGGGAGGCAGGAGGGCTGGGCGCCGGGGCTTGGGCAGTTGCCCCGTCCCCGCACCCCTACTCCCCCCAGCCCGGAACAGCTGCGGGCGGGAGCCCACTAAATCCTCGCCCCCTGTCCTACCTACCGGGTCTTCTTTTGACTCCGAGTCTTAGGTGTGAGCCCGGTGTCTCACGTCCCTATTTGCTAGGAGCGAAGCCCGACCTAGGGTGTCTAAAGAGGTCCCAACTCCAGGCGATCTAGACCCCAGCGCTCTCGCTAATAGCCGGGTCCAGGTGGCGAGGTTGGCCTCCAGGCTATTTTTGAAACCTGTTTTCTCTCGCACCTTCCTCCCGGGGGCTTTCTGTGTCCCTGGGAGCCCAGGCAAGCGGCAGAGTCGCGCCACGTCTCTCGGGAGCGTCTGGAAGGCCGGGAGGGGCCCACCTACCTCCGCCTTCTCCAGTCCCCCCCCCCCCCCCCCCCCCCCCCCCCCCCCCCCCCCCCCCCCCCCCCCCCCCCCCCCCCCCCCCCCCCCCCCCCCCCCCCCGTCTCGGGTTACTCTCCGCGAGCGGGTCAACTGGCATCTTCCCCTGAGGCCTGAGAAACAGCCCAGGTCCCTCGTTTTCCTCGAGTTGTTTGCCTGGGATCACACGGGCTTTCCTGGCAGCTGTGGGGCCAGAGCGCAGGACTCCAGCACACCCCATCGCCACCTGCCACCCTCCTAGGACCACAGCTTGTCCCCACTACCCCAGGAAACCGTACAGTCACCCCGCCCCCATTCCCTCCTTGCCTTTCAGGGCTCCGCCAGGGGAGCCCGAGTTCCCTAGTCCCTAGAGCGCCAGCGTGTCTGGTCCTAGGGAGCCCGCCCTGCCCCTCCTTTTGCCCCCCTCCAAGGTTCCAGCTGTGGGCCTCCTGGCTCTGACTGGCAATGGGAACACGGGCTGGTCCCTGCTGGTGGGAGTGGGGTCAGAGGCTCCTTAGGGCCAGGCCAGGCATGTACCATTCTCCCACACTTACTCCCGAAAGAGTCCCTTAAGAAATTGGTGGGATGTGCCCAGGACTTCAGAAAATGACTGCTTCTTCCAATGCAGAGGAGCCTTGAGTTTTCTCTAGGGATGGGGGAGAGGGAGGATGAGGCAGCCAAGAGGGAAGTGGTTCTGAAGGGAAGGGATCCTGGGAGCACGACTGAATCTGGGGAGGGGAAGAGGTGCCAGTCTAGGGCAAGTCACTTGTCCTTAAAGATCCTTAAGAAAATTGTTGATAATAAGCTGGGTGTGGTGGCTCACGCTTGTAATCCCAGCATTTGGGAGGCTGAGACCGGAGGATCCGGGTTCGAGGCCAGCCTCAGCTACCTAGTGAGGCACTCCGCAATTTAGTGAGACTCTGTTTCAAAATAAAGAATAAAAAATAGGGCTGGAGGTGTAGCTTGGAGGTAGAATGCCCCTGAGTTCAATACCCAGTACTGCAAAAAAAAAAAAAAAATTGTTGATGATAATGCACCCTCCTACAGGATGGTCCCCCCCCACTGCTGTGTGTGTGTGGACCTTCAACTTGATTCTCACTGCAGGGTCCCTGTTTTTGAGGTCCCAGAGCTTGTTTACATCTTGGAGGAAAGCTGAGGAGCACTTCTCTCCCTCCTCCAGCCCTCAGCCCTGAGCGCTGTCCTGGTGCCTTCTATACCCAGAATGAGCTCCCTAGGCGCCACACCTGTCCCTTGTTATCAAGTCTCAATCTCCCCATCTGCAAATTGCAAGTAAAACTTTTCTTGTGTGGGAATTAAATCAGTGTGTTTTGCCTGGCATAGAGGAAGAGTTCAAGAAATGGTGATTACTGCTTTTGCCACTGGGTTTTACCTCATTTGCTCCTGTGAGGTGACGAGGGGATTCTCTCTTCAGACCCGTTTTAGAGATAGAGGAACCTAGGCTTAGAGAAGTAAAATCTCTAGCCCCAGGCATGGAGGGGCTGAGCTCAAACCCCCAGCCCAGTGGTCTTATCAGTGAGCCTGCAGATGAGCTGGGGGCAACAGGTTGGTCTGGCAGCCCTTGAGGACAGCTGTGGCCACAGGCTAGAGAAGGAAGTCATGGGGTGACTGGAGGGGTACTAGGACAACCTTGCTTGGCGTTGTGACCTGGCCAAGCCTTGGAACTAGCCCTTGAGATCTGAGGCCTGTGGCAGCAGGCAGCCAGGGGAGTTAAAGTTATATTTGCCCCCTGCTGTCAACAGTGGCCTTCCCCTCACCTCTCAAGATCTTCAGCTGCAATTAGCATGATCATTGTTTTATTTGTGGAGGGGGGCTGCAACTTTCCAGAGGTCACACAGGAAAAGCCAGCACTCCCAGGTTTCCTTGCACAGAGGCTCACACCTCCTGTCTCCCAGATGTCCTGAAAGGGCTCTCTCCCTCTCCCACAGATGACTTTTCCCCATCTCTTTGGGAACCATAAATATTTTATCTCAATCCCTGGCCAAGGATTTTCCTTTCTTCCAGTTGCTTGGCTCACCCTGGCCTCTGTGTAGCCTTCTTTCTAAAGGTACTGGGTCACTCTGACCCTCAGGTTCCTTTGTGAATTGTGCCAACCTGGCAGGACCCAAAGAGAAAGGATAAACCAACATGAGGTGTGGGTCGCAGTAACACAAGTTTATGGTGGTAGGTGGGGGAGGGAGGGAACCATTCATATTTATTTCTTTTTTTTTTTTTGCGGCACTGGGGGTTGAACTCAGGGGCGTTCTACCTCCGAGCTATACCCTCAGCCCTATTTTTTATTCTTTATTTTGAAACCGAGTCTCACTAAGTTGCGGAGTGCCTCACTAGTTAGCTGAGGCTGGCCGCGAACCCGGATCATCCGGTCTCAGCCTCCCGAATGCTGGGATTACAAGCGTGCGCCACCACGCCCGGCTCATATTTATTTCTAATAAGATAGTATAAGCTGGTGGGATGGTGAGTACTTGGGAGGCTGAGACAGAAGGAAAAGCAAGTATAGTGAGACTTTCAGCAACCTAGTGAGACCCTGTTTCCAAACAAAAATAAATAAGAAGGGGTAAGGGTATAACTCAAAGGTAGAACACCTCTGGGTTCAATCCCCAGTAACACACACACACACACACACACACCCCACCATAGGATAGAGTGGCATCTTTGTTTGGGTTCTTCTAGAAGTAGACACCGAGACAGGGATCTGGGTGCAAATATCGTCAGGATGAGAAGGGGACAGAGTCCAAAAAGTGGATATTATGAAGCAAATGGCGACTGTGGGTAACTGGAGCTTGTCCCGTGGGTGCTCTGGGAGCCAGCGTAGAATATGCTCCCCAGGTAGTTTCCTTTGGGGGCAGTGACCGGCACTTGTGGCTGGAGGACCGCTGGGGATGGGAGGCTGTTCTCCGCTAGTGTGCATGGGACTGGCATCTCCAGCAGCCAGAGAGCCAGGCACTGGTAGTCAGGTGGCTTGCAAGAAGGCGGTACCACAGAGAGGATAAGGGCGGACCCTGACAGCATTCACTGGGAGAAAGTGACTGGAATCCAACAGGGAGAGATCTGAGAAGAGGATTCCACGCAGTGGGGGCAGTGAGTGTGGGGGTCCTCTAACTGGAGAGGGACTGCTGCTTCCTAGGTCTGGTGGCAGAGGGATGGTGTGAGGTCAGGAGTCAGACCACCCACTGCCCACTGAGGCCACATGCTCCTTGCAGGTGGGGTGGGGGGTCCTGGAGTGATCCACCATTCTACCTGCAGGAAGTGGTGAGATTCCAGCTCAGTGCTGTCAGTTCTGAGCTTTTTTTTTTAATCTGTGGAATGGGAATGTTAACATGTCCTTGACTCTTCTCATAAAACACTATAAATGGCCATGTTCACATTATTTACTTATTTTTGTGATACTGGGGATTGATGCCGGGGCATTCTACCTCCAAGCTACACCTGAGCCCCCCCCCCCTTTTTTTTTTTGCAGTACTGGGGATTGAACCCAGGGGCGTTCATTCTACCTCCGAGCTACACCCCCAGTCCTATTTTTTATTCTTTATTTTTGAAATAGGGTCTCACTAAGCTGTGGAGAGCCTCACTAAGTAGCTGAGGCTGGCCATGAACCCAGATCCTCCTGTCTCAGCCTCCCAAGTACTGGGATTACAAGCGTGCGCCCCCATGCCTGGCTCACCTGAGCCCTTTTTTATTTTTTATTTGGAAGCAAGTTCTTGCTAAGATGCTGAAGGTCTCACTCTGTCAACCTCCCAAGTAACTGGGTTTATAGACATGTGCCACCACATCTAGCTCCGCATACACTTGACCATTGGTAGCAGCAGTAGCTTATATGTCAGTGGTTCTTGGTATGTCCCAGACAGGGTCACATGTGAATTTGTTTCATCCTCATGATGGTCCCTATTGCAAGCTAGAGAGTCTGCACACAGGGAGGCCAAGGGTCTGTGACCCGGTCGCCTGCTCCAGAGCCCAAAGCTTTCTCTTAGAATATAAGCGGATATTTAGGAAACAGTAGCCTTTTTTTTTTTTTTTTTTTTTTTTTTTTTTTTGACTGGAGGTTGGAACCCAGGGGCATTCTACCTCTGAGATATACCCCCAGCCCTATTTTATTTTTTATTTTGAAACAGGATCTCACCAAGTTCCTGAGGATGTCTCTTTAAGTTGCTGAGGCTGGCCACAAACCTGGTTTTGCAATGATCATTTTTTAAACTATTTTCTTCTGATAACAGTCTTAATCGCTTTTCCTTCTGAAATTTGCCTAGCACTTTTCATATCCAGAAGCTTCCTCTGACGATGTTCCTGGAAGGCTGGCTGCAGTTGTGAGGTAGAGACTATGTGGCCTGGAGGAGAGCCTGGGGTCCCTCCTGAGATGTTGTCACTCTGGCTTCTAGACCATCACCCTGCCAAGCTGGGGGTGCCAGGCCAAGACCCTGCTCAGAAGCTCCCCCAGCCCTGTGGGGTTGGGGGCAGCTCAGATGTTCCAGACACCATCCAGCTATGTCCCCCAGGGCAGCCGGATGGTGGCACAGGGATGCCCTGCCTGTCACAGCTCCTGGGTAGAGATCTTAACGAGGAAAAAGCACATGGTCACAGCTGAAGTTAGACTGGGCATATGGTCTGTCCCCAGCTAACTCCAACAGTAGGTCATCTGTAAAATTGCAAAGTTAAAATAGCACAGTCATTACCCACCACAGGGCCGAAAATAACTGGGACCGGAACAGGACTGTGGACTCAGGCCTGTATTTGCCCAGGAGCCTCTAGGGGCTCCCTGAAGCTTGGAGCTGCTGGGAAGGAGCATGTGGCCTTGGCCTGTGGGCTGGAGCCCAGCCTGGCTGCATGCTGTTTGAGGTGGCAGGACAGTGAGCAGGGAAGGGGTAGTAGGAAACCCACAAGTCTGTCTGCACTGTGCTGGTTTCTCGGGAGTTTATGGGCACAAGACATCTCACACCTCAGTGATGAGTCACCATGTGCACAAAAGTACAGGAGTAGACGCTGGGCGAGGTGGTGCACGCCTGTAATCTCAGTTCTTAGAAGCCAAGACTAGAGCATCTCAAGTTTGAGGCCAGCAACTTACCCAGACCCTATTTCAAAATAAATTTTAAAGCCAGGCATGGTGGTGGTGTATGACTATAATCTCAATACTTGGGAGACTGAGACAGGGGCATCACAGATTTGAGGATAGCCTTAGCAATTTAGGGAAACATTGTTTCAAAATAAAAAGGTTTCAGGGTTGTAACTCAGAGGTATAAGGCCCCTAGGTTCAATCCCTAGTATCCCCTCCCCCCCCCAAAAAAAAGGAAAAAAAAAATTAAAGGGCTGAGGGTGTAGCTTGGAGATAGAATACCCCTGGGTTTAATCCCCAGTAACCAAAAACAACAACAAAAGAAGTATAGGAGAGGAGTCAGGGTTCCCTAGAGGGGAGGGAAGAAGCATCTTTTTTTTTTTTTTGCTGTACTGAGGATCGAACCCACGGGCATTCTAACTCCCAGCTACATCCCCAACCTTATTTATTTATTTATTTTTGTGGTATTGGGGATTGAACCCAGGGGCATTCTACCTCTGAGCTACACCCTCATTCCTATTTTTTATTCCTTATTTTGAAACAGGGTCTCACTAAGTTACAGAGGGCTTCACTAAGTAGCCGAGTCTGGCCACGAACCTGGATCCTCTGGTCTCAGCCTCCCAAGTACTGGGATTACAAGCATGCACCACCATGCCTGGCTTGTTCTTTATTTTGAAACAGGGTCTCACTAAGTTGCAGAGTGCCTCACTAAATAACTGAGGCTGGCCACGAACCTAGATCCTTCTGTCTCAGCCTCCCTAGTACTGGGATTATAAGCGTGTGCCACCATGCCTGGCTTCTATTTTTTATTCTTTAGTTTGAAACAGGGTCTCACTAAGTTGCAGAGTGCCTCACTAAGTAGCTGAGGCTGGCTGTGAACCCGGATCCTCCAGTCTCAGCCTCTCAAGTACTGGGATTACAACCAGGTGACACCACACCCGGCTGGGAAGGAGCATCTTAATTAGGCCTAGGAAGATCGGTGGCAGGGATGGGGGACAAGGGAGGAGCAGGATGAGACCGGACAGTGCTGTTGGGCAGGGAGCCCCTTTTCCATACCAGGTCCTGAGAAGGCAAACATGAATGGCAAGTCCTTTGATGTGAAGACACACACAGAAACAGCTGCCTGGTTGAAAGGGTGTGGGAGGAAGAGAAGGAGATTGGTGATAGAGGCCAGATCGTCCCATGATGGAGGGTCAGGGATGATGAAAGAATATGGAGTGCCTACCACAGGCCTGGCCCTCAGCTGAGTGCATTTTGTTATCTCAGTTTATTTAAGGTCTCCCAAAGTCAGGAACTATGGTGCATGCTTGTAATCCCAGTACTTGGGAGGCTGAGACAGGAAGATCACAGGTTCAAGGTCAGCCTCTCTAACTTAAGACCTTCAGCAACTTAGTGAGACCCTGTTTCAAAATTAAAAAAAAGAAAAAGAAAAAGAAAATAGAGCTTGTGGAATAGCTCAGAGGTAGAGCACCCCTAGATTTAATCCACAGTAGTGGAAAATGAACAAAAAACACCCCAACAGTCATGGTAGGGACTGTGTGTAGTGGTCTGGGATCCCCTCTGACTTGCCTTGTGACTTTGAACAGGTCCTCTGTGCCTCTGAGGCTGATGAGTGGCAGCCATTGTACATGGAGGTGGTAGAATCCAGAAGGGTCAGTCCAGGGAGGGAGGAATGCAGAAAAATGGCAAGCATTTCAGAGGTCAAGGAGGACAGGGGAATGTTTTGACAGCAGAGAGGTCACCAGTGACCTTGGCAAGCTTTGGCCCTTTGGAATGGAGGGAGCGGAAGTGGATTTGGGAAGGGGCCAGGAAGGGGCGGAGCCAGAGGAAATGGGAGAGTGAGGAAACAAAAATGGGGGAGGAAGGATGTTTGCTTTAGGGCAGGAATGGATAATGAGATGAACAAGGCCACTCTTGATTGATTGGTATTGCCTGCCTGGGGCCCTATGTTGTGAAACAGAGCGAGGTAGAGCTGTAGTCAATTAGCAATGTCTGCCAAGGACACAGGCAAAGGGCATGGCAGCACTTTGTTTGCCATCCTTGCTTAGATGGCTCTCAGGTTGAAAGTGGTGGTCTGGTTGGCTTCACCTGTGGAGAGGAAGGAAGTACCTCTGTCTCCAAGAACCCTCCTTGACTTTTGTCTAGAATTAAGGTAGTTTGCTTCATGGTTAAGCAATCTGGTCCAGTGGTCAAGAGCTTGGGTTTTAGAATCAGAATCCTTTGAGCCTCAGTTTCCTCATCTGTAGAATGGAACTAAAAGAATGCTGGTTTGCAAGGTAGCTGTGAGTGTCCCAGGTGATGGCAACAGCTACTGCTTTGTTATGACTGCGTCTTTGTCGCATGGTGGCTCTGACCTGCCCTGGTGATGCTGCTCTTAGTCTTATTTCTTCGAGGGCAGGGCCTGAGTTAGCCTAGGTCCCCCATCACCTGGTACAGTACCAGGGACCCCGCAGGGGGTCCTTTTCGGAAAAATCAAGTGGAATAGGCTAGTGGTGAATGAGACCCAGGATGTGGTCACTTTGGGCTTTAGGGTCATCTGAGTGAGGGACCCGCTTCTTGTTAGTTTAGAGGCCCAGGAATGAGGGCTGGAGAGTAGTGCCTCAGAGGCCAGAGCTGGGATGAGGTTGTCCAAGTCCTTCCTTTACTCAGCAAATATTGAACACCAGCTGTATACCAGGTTCTGGATTACTGACCAGTCAGTGAGTCCCTGCTCACCTGGATCTCAAGGGGAGGGGTCATACCTGTAGGTTCCTGTATAACCTCTCCACGCCCCCTCCCCCAACACACACATACATTCCTCTCTGTCTCAATCTAAGAAAAAGTTTCGAAGAGGGATAGGGGCTTGCTCAATGCAAATCCAGAGAAGTGTGGGTGCATAGGCTCTCCTGGCTATGGAGGAGGCCGACAGAGCCCCTGAAGCTTAAGGCTCTGAGACAGGATCTAGGAGGGACAACAAGAGTCCAGACTGGGTGGGGGCCTAGGATTCCACTCTCCACAGCGCAGCACCCCCAGAGCCAGGCGGAGCCTGGTAGGAAGCCCACAGACTGGCCTGGGTGTCAGCTGCCCTGAGCCTGCCACACGCGGTCCTTAGCCTGCGTCCTGTGACTGCTCCATCAGTGCTGGTCAGGAAGGCTGAGGTGGCACAGACTCTTCCCAGACCTCCCAGGGGGTGGCCTAGGGAAGCTCGCCTTAGCCACCTCTCTGGTGGCTCCTAGAAGCTGGTTCCTGTCTGGATCCTGCTCTGCCCTTAACAAGATGGTGTGTGAGGCTGTAGAACAGTGTTTTCATCTGTAGATGGGTACAGTCACCATGAACACCTCTTACTAGTGCCATATCCACACAGGGTGAGGAGGGCAGGCGGAGCTGTAGTGCGAGTGGGCTATGCTTTCACCCTGCGGCCAAGGGCCTGTGCGGGCCCCTGGAGACCTCCCTAACTGCTCTGCCTTGTTGCTTCCCTCTGAGCAATGGGTGCATCGTGGTCTCAGTTCCAAGGAGGAAACCTGGGGATGGTCAAAACCTCCAGTGAGGACTGCACCCCCTTTAGGTCCCTCTGCCTCATTGGGCTTGTCCTGCGTGTGTGATGGGCTCTTCCCAACTCTTCTCCCTGGTCTGTTTCCCCACCAAATGGGCCGGGTCTGTCCCTCATTTCCCAGCCTTCCTGACATTAGTCAAGGTCAGGAGTTCTCAAGAACCTTCCTGTGTACCTCTCGAAGTGCATTACTGCAGCCCAAAGACAGGCCATCCTGAGAGGGGCCAGGGAGCAGAGCAAGACTTGCGTCCAGGTCTGCCACATTGGTGTGGTGTCATTGGGGAAGCCACCTCCCCTTTCCCTGCCGGCCCTTCTCCCAGCCCCCAGCTCCTTGATCCCGCCTCCCCCAGCCCACTGATCTCTGAATGTACAGGTGAGTAAAGCAGGGCAGGCTGGGCCGTGGCAACCAGCCAGGTGACTCCAGCCCTCCACTCACTGTGGTGGCCTTTGTCTCATGCCTTTGCCTCCCTAAGCCTATTTCCTGATCTGTAAAATGGGATAACACTTGCCCTGAAGGATTGCACTAAGGATTCAGTAAGCAAATGGTATGATTTGTCCTCCACAGCTGTTGGCATTGAAGTCGAGAGTTTGGGCTCGGGGCTGAAGCTGTGGCCCAGGTCTTGGCTTGTGGGCTTGGTTATGCAGCTTGGTCTACCTGGCCTCAGCGTCTGTCTGCAGTGGCTGGGAAGGAAGGTCTGCCTCCTGGGTTCTTGGAGGATGCATGAGGACAGTTTATGGGAAGTTCCTTAGCAGGTGCTCGGTATATTCTAGAAGCAGTGATGGGGGTACTCCAGTGCTCCTTGCTGGGTTATCTGAGGAGGTGGGGAAGAGCTGGAGGCCTTCCTGGCAAGGTCTGAGAGCTACCCTGTCCTGCTGCAGAGCTGCCCGAGAACTGGACGGACACCCGGGAGACACTGCTTGAGGGCATGCTCTTCAGCCTCAAGTACCTGGGCATGACGCTGGTGGAGCGGCCCAAGGGTGAGGAGCTGTCTGCTGCCGCTGTCAAGAGGATCGTGGCCACGGTGAGCGCCCTGGTCAGGAGCGGGTGGGAGCCACAGCCAGGGGCCGGCTTCTTCCCTGGCTGCCCCCAGTCCCAGCTTGTTACACTAGTGGGATGTGTGAGGCTGGCCCTGTCCTTGAGCCTCCTTGTATTCAACTCAGGGACTTTGGTGGAGGGGAATTGTGGGGTCAGTGTCCTCTGCAGCCAGCTCACCTCCCCTAGCACAGGCTCCCTGCCTCATGTGCCAGTGGCCTGGGAGACAGTGTGGCCCACCAGGGACCAGATTGCCCCCTCCCCGGCTCCTAGTGAGTGTGGGCCTTTTAAACCCACTTCCCTTGGTGGCCTCTCCCCTCAGCTCAGGCCCTGGCAGGTGTGGGGTGTGGAACAGTCATCCTGCGAGGCCGTGACAGCCCTCACACTCAGAGCTGATACCCCTCCCAGCTGTGTGCCCTTGGGCAAGTCCTTCACTCTGAGTCCACTTCTGCCTGGGGGAAGGAGGGTGAGAGTCCAGCGCAGCCCGGGAGGCCCAGTGCTGGGCAGACAGCAGGTGCTAGAGAGCAGCAACACTTGTCCCTGCTTTCATTTTAGGAGGGTGCTGGCCGAGTGTCTTCCCATGGCACATGCCAGTCTCCTGAGCCCCTGCATCTGGGGCCTTGGAGCAGTAGGACCCTGCCTATGAGGGAGGGTCCCAAGTAAGGCGGGCAGGCTCCTCTGACTCGTGTCTGTCCCCCAAGGCCAAGGCCAGCGGAAAGAAGCTGCAGAAGGTGACCCTCAAGGTGTCGCCACGGGGCATTATCCTGACGGACAACCTCACCAACCAGCTCATTGAGAACGTGTCCATTTACAGGTACGCTCAGCTGGGAGGGGAGTGGGCCGCATCACTCTGCCACCTGGGGAGGCACATGAGAATCCTGTCCGAATCTAGGCTCTACCGCTCTCTGTCTGCGTGACCCTGGAGTCTTTCCTCATCTGTAGAAGGGGAGTGGGAGCAGGTGCTGCTTCACTGTGCACAGCACCCTGCTCATGGGGAGTACTCAGCTGAGTGGTAGTTGCCACAGTCCTTACCCCTGTGTTGTAGCAAGCAGCTGAGGCCTGCGCAGGCCCAGGGCTCCGTGCTCACCATCCCCCTGCATGCTGCTGATTCGGGCTTGGAGCAGAGAGCTGCAGAGTCACCCCCTCTTCCTTCCACCATGAACACAGCAGCCCAGCCCTGGACGTGTGGCTGGGCATCCCAGGGAGGCCTCACTCAGGGTCTCCTGTGGGTCCCCCGGTCCCAGGGTGGCAGGGTCCACCCCTTGGAGCCTCAGGCTATCCCACTTCTCTCTTGACTGGTCAGTTTAGGGTTTCAGAAGTGTAAAGGACAGCCCAGGTCCATTTTACAGATGGAGAAACTGAGGCCCAGAGAGAGAATGGCCTCACTACACAAGGTAGTGGTGGGAGCCTTGTCCAGCAGGCACCTGTCTGCCAGGCACTTTCTTGCTTGGTCTCCAAGCAGGTGGTTCCGCAGGCTGCTGCACAGGCCAGCGGTGGTGGTGGGGGGCGGGCACGTGTGTGTGTTGGGGGTAGTTTCAGAGTGTTAGGCCTATGCCTTTCTCTCACCTGCCTGTCGCTATCTGTGCCAGATTAAGCATCTGTCTCAGTCCCTGTCCTCCAGGAGCTTCCAGTCTAGGAGGGAGTAGAGGGGAGGAAATAGAAGATAGAGTGTTAAAAAGGAGTGGCCTGCCTGGGGAGATCTAGGAAGACCCGCAGGGGAGGAGGCATCTTGCTGGAGTCACAGGGCCTGGCTGATTGGTACCAAGGACCCAGGGCATTTAGGCAGGAGACTGGCTTCCCTAAGAGACAGCTGGGGAAGTGGCAACTCTTTCTTTCGCCCACCTGGGGGGCAGGGTTCAGGGTGCTGTTAGAGCTGAGGCTGAGTCAGCTGAGCTGTTCCACCCTTGGGCTACCAGCTTCTCCCCTGATCGAGATTTCTAGGATGACTGGAGGCAGCATGGAGGATCTGACAGAGAGGTCAGGGAGGCTGGGGGGTGGAGGAGCCACGGGACTCTTCCCTGTAGAGTGAGCTGCTGGGTCTCCCCACCCTCACACCCATCAGGGTTCCTGGTCTGGTCATCATCACATCCCCAGCCTCAGTTCCCCACCTCTGGCGATGGCTCTGGGAGGACTTGCTGCTCATGGTCCCAGCCATCTGGGAGAGGTGGGCCTAGATCTGCTTTGACCACTGGGCAGGGGGAGGCCACATGAAGGGCAGTGTCCTGTCTCCCCTCCCAGCCAATCAGAACAGACTTTTCCAGGGCAGTAGGACAGGATGGTGGTTATGTCTTCTGGATCCTAGGTCTGCCATGAGCTCTGTGGTCCCAGACCTTTAGCTTGTTTTCTCATCTGGAAAGCCGGGATAGTAACGGATCCCATCTCAAGAGGGTAGCTCCAGGAATTAAATAAGGCAGTATTTAGAAAGCTGTTGGTACATTGCCCGGCATGCAGTTTGGATTCAGCTATTAATATTTTAAGGTGTGGCTCAGTGTGGGAGGGAAGGGGGCGAGTGTCTTCCTCCAGTCTCTTCTCCCAGCTCCTGCTGCCTGGCCTGGAGGCCATGGCTAGATCTGCAGGCTAGCTCACCTTGGTGGAGAGGGGGCAGCAGGTCCTCTGAACTCAGGGAGATGCCCTACTGCACATAGCAGATATGGTCAGGCCCCATGCTGGGTCTGGTGACCCTTCCTACTTACCTTTCAGGATCTCCTACTGCACGGCAGACAAGATGCACGACAAGGTGTTTGCCTACATTGCCCAGAGCCAGCATAGCGAGAGTCTGGAGTGCCACGCCTTCCTCTGCACCAAGCGGAAAATGGTCAGTGGGGAGGCCTGGGGCTGTCCTTGGGGCCTGTGTGATGCAGGAGGCATGACCCAGAAGGAGCAGTTGCTTAAAGAGCAGGATGAAATCCCTGCGAGTCTCAAGGGGATGCTGAGAGGTGAGGGCACTGAGGGGGGCTGCAGTCAGGCAGTAGCCCACCCCGAGGGACAGCCTGACCACGGGTAGTGATGCCCGTGTTCCTGGGAAGTGCGGGGCCCTTCCTCTCGGTATTGTGATTTATTGGTTTTGAGATTATTTTGGTCAGTGCAGTCTGGGGAGAGAGTGAAAGCCTCAGAGATAGGTCAGAGGCCGGGGGGGAAGGCAAAGACAGGAGACCTCAGGGGACTAGACTAGCTGTGACCAGAGCCCAGAAGGCAAAGGCCATTTTTGGCTCCTTCTGAGGCCCATTCCAGGGCATGGCTTTGAGGTATTCTCTTGTTTAATTTTCACAACAACTCTAAAGGTGGAAACTGTTATGCTCCCCACTGGTTTTCTTTAAAATTTTTTATTTATAATGAAGCCAGCTGTCTTGTTGGTGATGACATAGACAGAGGCAGAGAGAGGGTTTAACTCACATTTCTTCCCAACTTGCACCACTGAGGGAGGGGCTAAGAGCTTCCTGTCCCATTTCTTTCTATTTTTTTTTTTCATTTGTGGCACTGGGGATTGAACCCAGGAGCATTCTAGCTACACCCCCAGCCCTATTTTATTTTTATTTTGAAACAGGGTCTCGCTAGGTTAATGAGAGTCTCACTATTTGCTGAGGCTGATCTCGAACCGGCGATCCTCCTGTCCTCGCCTCCCAAATACTGGGATTATAAGCGTGTGCCACCATGCCTGGCTCTTCCTGTCCCATTTCTAAGCCTCCCCTTGACCAAAGCTAACTGTGATGAACGAATAAAGACCTTGGTGTCTCTGGACATTGTCTTGAATGTGGGGCCAACCAGCTGAAATAGGTCAGCCTTTCTTGACGCTTTTGTTTCTGAGACCCCAGAGATCTGAGCATCTTCCCTGTAAGGAGATTCCTGATCTGTTGATTTAGCATCAGCGTTAGTTAAACCTCAGTTAATAGCTCAAAGCCTGGTCTCCATGCCACAGAGTTCTTGGAGCCCAAGAGACTAGATCCTCTCCCCTCCCTGAACACATCAAAAACCTCACAGTCTTCATGGGTCCAGACTTGCTACTACACATCAGGTACCCTTTAGATATTATAAGTTTCCTGTTGCTACTGTAATAAATGGTCACAAACCTGTGGCTTAAAATAATATTTATGTTGGGCATGGTAATGCACAACTGTAATCGTAGTGACTCAGGAGACCGAGGCAGGCAGATGACAAATCCAAGGCCAGCCTGGGCAATTTATCAATACCTTGTTTCAAAAATTTACTAGGGCTGGGGAGGAGGTGGTGCTCAGTGGTAGAACACCCCTGGGCTCAAGTCCCATACTGAAAACAAACACACATTTATTTTCTTACAGTTCTGAGTATCAGAAGTCTAAAATAGATTGGCGTGGTTGTTTCTCCCCGAGGCTCCAGGGCAGAACTGCTTTCGTGCCCTTTTCACCTTCTAGAGACCACCTGGGTTCCTAGGTTCATGGCCCTGTCCTTCATGTTCAGAGACAGCAGTGTCGCATCTTCCAGCCTCTCTGTTATCTCGATGCTGTTTCTCTCTCTGACGCTCCTGCTCCTTCTCAAGGCCCCTGTGATGACTTTGGGCCCACTGGATAATCTCTCTGTCTCGAGAGTTGACTTAATCCCACGTGCAGAGCCCTTTGCCATATATGGTAGCATCCACAGGTTCCAGGAGCTAGGACAAGGACATCTGTGAGGACCGTGATTCAGCCTACCACACAGTACCGGGGAAGGAGTGCTGTAGGGGAGACAGACGAGGGCACTTATTGTGACCGATGTGCTGAGACCTTGGATAAGAGCCTACCAGCAGAATGAGGTCACTTCAGTGACTTCCAGAATTGTCCTGGAAGACACACCTCGTCTCTTTTGCACACCTTGTTTCCTGCCAATTCAGTGTCACTGGGCACTCACCTGATGTCTTGTGATGTCCCAGGGCTCTGAGCTGTGGTGGCTTCTCCCAAGATAGCCTTGTTCCCACAGACAGTGACTCTTGGTATTGTCTCTTTTTTATTTATTTATTTATTTTTTTCGGTACTGGGGATTGAACTCAGGGGCGTTCTACCTCCGAGCTATACCCCCAGCCCTACTTTTTTTTATTCTTTATTTTGAAACCGAGTCTCACTAAGTTGCGGAGTGCCTCACTAGGTAGCTGAGGCTGGCCACGAACCGGGATCCTCCAGTCTCAGCCTCCCGAATGCTGGGATTACAAGTGTGCGCCACCACGCCCGGCTTGGTATTGTCTCTTATGAGGCCACAGAGACTTAAAAATACAAGCTCATTAGGTCCCCAGCGTTGGTTTCTTCTTCCCCACTGACTGGAGCATCCACTGGGCAGGCAGCTGGCCCATAGCTGGCAGTCACTGGAGTGTGGGCCCTGGCGGGAGGGCCATTCCCAGATGCAGTGCTTCTGGGATTAAGAGCAAGAAGGAGCTGGCCAAGTGATTCAGAGGGAGGCCGAGCCTGGGGCCCAAGGACTTTAAGACATGAAGGAAATCAGCCTGTCCCCAGGCCAGAGGTTGGCTGCTGGTCAGCAGAGTGCAGGGCTCCAGCTAGATACCTGGAGCATGGTGACACACATTTTTTTCAGCGTATCCTATCTGGTCAGGCTGACCGGGGGGCCTGCTGCTTATCCTTCCCCACCCATTGCCACCCAGCCTCTCCACTTCAGGGTCCCCAGGGAAGCCTCTCTGAGAGACAGCTGAGCCAGAGTGGTGTCCATGCACCTCCTAGTGCTCCAGGTCTCAGCTGGCCCTGGCTGGCAGTGTGTGGATGGCCTTATGGCTGGCCCTGTTTGGAAACCTGGAGATTCTTCACAGAATTCTTGCAAGTGCAGGTGAGATGGGTGCCTTGGGCCCCTGCTGGCAGCTTCCTCCACAGACAAGGGGTGCTGCCTGCCCTGCCCTGGCCAAGCCCTGCAACTGGGGATCTGTACAAGTCTGTGGGGAAGAATCTGGCTTATGTCACTGGAATCCTGGGGGCTTGGCTCCAGGGACAGGTTCCTAAACTTCCCTGGATGAGGAATTTACAGGCCGAGAGGTGGGTGGTGGGAGGGGAGTGCACTGGTGTGGGAATTGACAGGTGCAAAGGCTCTGGCTGGTGAAGGAGGCCTGCAGGGGCCCAGCTCAATGGCAGTGTTGACGCGGCCCTCACCTCTTGAGTCTGTATCCCTGTACCTCCTTTGGAGGCTGCCTGAGTGGGCAGGAAGCTTGAAGAAGGTCCCTTCCTGGGTCACCAGTCAGCTAGCCCAGAGCTGGGACAGCCTAGCCACCTGGGCCTCCCTTCCCTCGTCATAGTGGACAGAGCCAGGAGAAAGTGCCCTACCAAGAAACATTTCCATGTGCCCAAACTGGAGGCTGAAGTGCCTGTGAGGCCTCTGAGTTCACAGGTGAAGGTAGAGGAGCTCAGGGTTGATGCGCAGCAGGGCCTGGACACCCCCAGTTCAGCCTGGGTGAGGGGTGGGGTTCTCCCTGCCCTCCCCGCCTACACACACACACACACACACACACACACACACACACACACACACACACACACGGCTGTCAGCATTTCTGGAGTAGTCTTTGTGCAAGGACTTTTGCTTCTGGGCAGCCCTATTCTAGGAGGACTGGACCCAATTTGACCTGAGTACCTAGTGCCTTTGAGAGGTTAACAGCCTGGTAACTGGAAACAAAGGAGGAAAGTGAAAAACTGGACAAAGTACGAACTGACTAGGGTACTACGGCCGACCTCAGAGGAGGGCTGGACACCCGGCCCGGCAAGTAGAGGAGCGAAGGCTTCCAGGGAGGCCAAGTGGTCGCCCCCTCTGAGGCTGGTGCTGGGTCCTGCAGCTGCCCAGGAATTGGGGCCCAGCCCTCCCAGGCCTGCCCAGCCTGGGCCTCCAGCCACCTGCACACATCCACATCTCATCTGGGCTGTATTTTTTTTTTTTAACTTACAGCTTGGGACATCAGAGCAAAAGGGGTGGGAATTATGCAAATGAACAAGCAGATTTATGCAAAAGCAGTATACACTCTGTCCCCAGGTTTCCTGCAGGCAGAAATAATGGTGTTTCCATATCTGGCCACTTTGGGTGACCAGCCCTTGCTCGGGTATATAGTGATCTGACTCGGGCTGGTAATTAGCCCATATTTTTAGTTTGTGGGCAATTCTCAATGGTAACTGGGTCTATTAAACTTGATTCAGACATGACAGCTTAAATTGTAAACAGCTGTGAAGAGTTTCATACTTAATTACCATATTTAAGTTTTGCCATAAAGTACCCGTACTTCCATCAAAAATGTAAATGACGGAGACATTCAAATGAGATTTTATACTTGAAGTTAAATTGGCACAGATCAGTCAGCTTGTTTAGGGATTTTAAATTAAAAAAAAAATGTTTTGAAGGCGGTGGCCACAGATTCATTTCTCAATTAGGTTGAGTTGTCTGGCGGAGAGGAGGGTGGGGCTGAGGCCGGGTAGGTCTGAACTTGTTGTGCACTTGAAAGAGTCTAGTGCTTTCTTCTCTTGCCCAGGGCTTCAGAAGGAAGCTCAGTGGCGTTTCTGGCTCCAGCTCCAGCTATGCGCTCTGGGGCCCCATTCCTAGCAGCTGGGCTGGTTAACCTTGAACTGGAACCCTGCGAGGGAGGTGTTGAGATGGATGTGGCCTGGGGAGGTCTGCCTGGTCTGGCTGGCATGCTGCTGGGAAGGCCTGCCCCTGGGGCAGACGCAGTTCACCCAGCATTGTTCCACCCCTGAGTGGTGGGGTCCAGTGAGCTGTGGGGAGGGTGTTCAAACTGACTCTGGCTTCCAGGGCGGCACCGATGGGTGGGGGGAGACACATACCTGTGAGCTCTTGTTGCTTTCCTGTGATGCCTCAGGGAGGTAGGTGAGGTTGGAGGGGCCCCAGACTGGTGACAGGAGAGAAGTGGTAACATTTGAGTGAGATTTGAAGGAGTGGATGGGAGACCCCTGCGGCAAAGTTGTGCCCCCCTCCCACTAGTTGGTTACAGCATGGAATAGTTTTGGTTCCTGACACTCATGGACATCTTGCTCCTGCCAAGACATTTAAAAGCCACCTCCTCCCTTGCTAGGCTCCAGTTATCAGCCCCTCTGGCCCCACCGAGCCCTGACCAGTCTCCCCTTCATCTGTCTGGCTGTGGCTTATTTGGGCATTGGCAGGACCCTTCTGATCTTGATGCTCTGGTCTCCAATTCCAAGGTTCAGTTAGGTGTGCAGCCCTCAGGTAATCAGCGAGAGCGTCTCATGGAAGTAGGCCGCACAGTTCATAACTTAGGGAAGTCAAAGGGGAAGGGTAATGAAGGGGAGCAGCCATGGGGGCTGGAGTAAGGGTTCGAACCCTGACTGGGCCAGGCATGGTGACCATGGGGCCCAGCTGAGTCTCCAGGGTGAGGCATCATTCTGCCCAGGCCACTGCTGCTGCCCACTGGACACTCCAGAGCCAGGACAGGCCCAGAGGAGCTGCAGGGAGGGAGCCAGGGCCTGGCCTGGTGTCCTGGGGGAGGAGGCTGCAGTTCAGACTCCCCCTGCCCTTCCCTGACTGCCGCTGCACCCTCCCCGCCCCACTTCCTGTTTTTCAGGCCCAGGCTGTCACCCTCACTGTAGCCCAAGCCTTCAAAGTCGCCTTTGAGTTCTGGCAGGTGTCCAAGGAAGGTGAGTTGTTTCCATCAACATGGGAAGGGGGGCAGATAAGGTCTGTAGCCAGACCTAATGCTCCCAGCCCCATCCTGCCCCATCCCGCCCACCTGTGGCTTTGAACAGGTCCTTTATCTCTCTAAATTTCCCCATCGGAAAAAGGGGCTTTGCCATTGCCCTCTCTCAGCAACATCTGCAAGCTGTCCTTCCTCCTGACCTGAGACTTAAAACCTGCCCCTGAGACTGGCCGTCCCCTGCCCAGTGATGGCTGGGGATGGAACACTGGGGTCTGAGGCTCCTGTGTGCTATGCCTTGATCTCACAGAGAAAGAGAAGAGGGAGAAAGTCAACCAAGAGGGAGGGGACATCCTGGGGACCCGCCGTGACAGCACCCCCTCATTGAAAAGCTGTGAGTTTTGGGGCTGGGGAGGGGCCCTCCACTCCTTTCTATCCAGGGGCCTGCTTTCCCTGGAGCTGGGCAGACTCTTGGTGTTTTGTTTTGTTGTTAAATTAATAGTATGTGTTCATTATAGAAATATTAGAAAATATAGATTGGAAAAATTCATGCCAAAATATAAGCCACGTTGTCAGCTTGGCCCCTCATGTACCAAATACTTTGATACATGTGTTTCCAGCTATGTCACTGTGCAAATATATAAATATATATCTGTATACTTTACATCCCATTGTATGCTCTCTAAAACCTGTTGTGAATTTAAATGCTTTGGTCTCAACCGTCAGTGGGGCAAGCTCTCACCTGTGGGCAGCTGCCCAGCTGCTGGGGGAGGAATTAGGGTGGCGCTCTGGGCGGTCCAGGTGATAGGATAGGCCTGGGCCAGGACGTGGACAGCCCAGGGCATTTGGATGGGGTCAGGAGATGAGGCCAGGAAAGAAGCAGCTCATCTCCCACTGACGCCCCTGACCGGCCCCCCTCAGTGGTCGCCACTGGGAACCTGCTGGACTTGGAAGAGACGCCCAAGGCCCCGCTGTCCACGGTCAGCGCTAACACCAACGTGGAGGAGGCACCCCGGCCTCAAGCCTTGAGCAACAGCAGTGTTGTCTGGGTGAGTGGCGGCATGGGCTGGGGACCCCAAGGATCCAGTGCTCCTCAGCTAGATCTCCAGAAGAGCTCAGGGTGGCTCCAGGCCCTGGTACCATGACTTGAGGGGCTCTGGGAGGACCAGACCCAACCCAGCAGTGCCCAGGCCCAGGGCGGGGGTGAACAATGTCCCCTGTGAACCTGAGCTGCAGCCCCAGCCAGCCTGGCCCCCAGCACAGCTGTCTCCTCGCCATGCCCAGCCTCCTGGCCCGAGCATCCACGGCCCTGCCCACCACCGGACGGCCAAAGGCGCCCTTGTTCTCTGCGTGGCAGCGTTTGCCCTGACACCTCCCCACTCGGCCATCTGAATAAGGAGCCAGAGACTCTGGCCATTGTCAGCTTGGTCCCTGACCCTCTGCGACTCGGGGCAAGCCCTGACCTTTCTGTTTCTCAGCTTTTTCATCCCTCGGTGAGGGTTGTGACCTCTGCCCACAGAATCTCCCAGAGGAACCTGAATGTTTTGAAAATTATTTCAGACTATGTTACAAAAATAATACAAAGAATTCATGTTTCCATTTCATCCAGATTCCCCAGATGTTAACATCTTATTTAACCACATTAGAGTGATCAAAATCTAGAAATTGCCGGGTACGGTGGCACATTCCTGTAATCCCAGTACTTGGGAGGCTGAGACAGGAGGATCGCAGGTTTGAGGACAGCCTCAGCAAGTAGTGAGACTCTCATCAACCTAGTGAGACCCTATTTTCAAATAAGAAATAAAATTGAACTGGGAGTGTAGCTCAAAGGTAGAATGCCTCTGGGTTCAATCCCCAGTACCACAAAAAAAAAAAAAAAAAAAAAAAAAAGGGGGGGAATTAACATTGATATGATCTGTTTATAATCTACAGCACTTACTTTTTCCACTTGTCCCTTCCATTTCCTTGTTTCTGGTTTCTGGTATAGGATCCATTGCAGATTTGCATGTTTACTTGATCTCTCCCACCAACCTATGCCCCTTTTATTTTTTTATTTTTTATTTTTTTGCGGTATTGGGGGTTAAACCCAGGGGCATTCTACCTCCAAGCTATACCCCCAGCCCTATTTTTTATTCTTTATTTTGAAACTGAGTCTCACTAAGTTGCGGAGTGCCTCACTAGGTAGCTGAGGCTGGCCGTGAACCCGGATCCTCCGGTCTCAGCCTCCCGAATGCTGGGATTACAAGCGTGCGCCACCAAGCCCGGTTCCCTTTTATTTTCTTCATGGTACTAGGGATTGAACCTAAGGGCACTCTACCACTGAACTATATACCCCCAGCCCTTTTTAATTTTTCTATTTTGAAATACATAGGGTCTCGCTAAGTTACCACATGCTTTCCCCGAACCTGTGATCTCCTGTCCCAGCCTGCCAAGCACTGGATTTTAGGTGTGCGCCACTGGGCCCAGCTTCATTCATTCATTCATTCATACATACATACATACATACATACATATATATATATATATATATATATTCCCCCCTCCCCTCTTCTCTCTCTCTTTTTTTCTTGGAACTAGAACATTGAGAGACTTCAATAACTATCAAGTCCCTCTGGCTGTGGGACAACCTAGGTGTCTCACACCTGACCTCTGCTGTCTGGGGACTGCCCTTGTCACTTGCCCATGTATACTAGGAGACTGTGGAGGGACCTCGCCCAGGGCTTTTCCATGGATGAAAGCCAGCCAGCCTCCTGTAGTCTTTCACTTTGGGAATTTGAAAGCTACAGAAATCATCAGGTTCCTCATTTTACGGAAGGAAAAGCTAATTCTCAAGGAGGAGTTGTTACTTCCTGAGGTCTTGGGCTGCTTGTGGCAGAACTGGGAATTGAACCCACCCTAGTCCCCAGATACCCGTGACATGCCCTTTCTCTGTCCCACACTCTGGCTTTAGGTCCATGAGCTGGGAGGCTGGATAGCAGCCAGGAGTGAGGCCTGCCTGTGCTTGTTAATCCAGTCCCCCCCCCCCCCCCCACCATGTGCCCTAAGGCCCTGCCTGTGTCTCACCAGGGCCAGGTCAAGCCCCTGCAGTGAGCCTGGCCTGGCCTCTTGTTCAGAATTCTCAACTTCTGTTTTTTTTCCCCCAAGGAGCTGGACGATGGCCTGGATGAAGCATTTTCCAGGTAATGTTGGCTGGGCTCCTCGCGCCGTGGCTGGAGATTGGGGTTGGTCTGCCTGCCCTTTCCTCCTGCAGCCTTTGCCGTGCCCAAGAACACAAGTCCCTGTGACTTACTCCAGAACAAGAAGGCCCTCCTCCTCTCAAGTAATTCCAGGGACAGGGAGCTCACTGCCTTCCAGGGCAGACAAATGTATTAGAAAGCTCTCACTGTTGAGTCACAAACTTCTCCCAGTGGCCGCTCTGAAGCAAGCACAGTAGCTCAAGCTGACCCTCCTCCTGCACAGGGGCAGCCTTCAGAAGCTGGCTTTGGCCAGGTCCGTCCCCTCCAGAGGGCTTCTCATGCAAGGGCCAGGGAGGCTGCCAGGAGATATTTGGTAAAGCCTGAGGGTGGTGGCATTTCCCCACTTTCCCAGGGGCCATCCCAGTAGCCGTGGCTGCCTTCTGCAGGAGGACACACCTCCCAGAAGGCTGCGGCCCTGGCCAGTCAGGCAGCCCCCGCAGCCTTCCCGCTTCTGGGTGTTGCTTGGAGTTGGGGCCAGCAATGGGGTCTGCGGGTGGAAACGGGCTTTGCCCTCTGCCTCCCCACTCCTGCCGCCGTCTGGGTCAGGCGGCATGTGACCCCTCCTGGAGGCAGAGACCTTTTCACCAAAGGTCTTCCTGCTTCACTGGCGTCACCCCTCATTTGAAGAAAAGCTTCCATTTGTTCTCCCCACATTATTTACATATTGTGTGCCCTTTGACAATTTCAAAATCAGCAAAGCATTGAACAGAAAAGCACACCACGTTATGATCCCACAGTCTGGACTTGGGCTTAATGTTTCCATACATACACATCATTTTGCATCCATCAACTCATTGTATTTTCTTCTTTTGGGGATCCTGCTGTCTCCCTCTCTCCAGCTGTTAAAACCACCCAGAACACCTCCTGAGGGCAGGGGCTGTCCTTTACCTAACTCCCAGTTCTGTAAGCATGTAGGTCATCTTCCTTGTAAATTATGTTTTTGAAAAGCAGGCTGTCAGGCATAGTTACAGCCACGCATTCCTTTGGTTCCCCAGTGGCCAGCAGTCACCACCTTCCCCGGGCTGCCCTCTCTCCTCTTCCTGGGCGGTCCTGACCGGGCCTCTATCTCAAGGTGAGAGCTACCTGGCCCGCAGTTTTGACCTTCCAGGGGCAGCCCATTGGTCAGACGCTCCACCTCCCTGCACCTGGGACTTTCTCTTTTGCCCTTGCTGCCATTCTCCCGCTCTGGCCCTCTCCCTCTGGCCCTGGTGCTGCTGGACCGACTGGGCCGGCTCCGACTGGGCTGGCTCCTCTGGCCCGCCAGCTCCTTGCCCAAGTGCATGGCTTACAGAGCTCTGCCTTCCAGGCTGGCACAGTCGAGGACGAATCCTCAGGTCCTGGACACTGGACTGTCAGTGCAGGACATCCATGATGCCCAGTGCCTCTCGCCGGTTGACTGTGACAAGCCTGACAGCAGCGGTGCTGAGCAGGATGACGTCTTCAGCTTCTGAGGGCCTGGGGCCAACAGGACACAACGAGTGACCAGCCTTGACACGTGATGGACCAAAGTCCCCTGCAGGGGATCCAGCTCCTGGACCCGCCCGCCACCTCTCCTGCCCGCAGCACCGTCAGCTCCAGAAGAAATCTGTAGCCAGTCAAGCAGGGGGAGAGAGATGTTCTTACTGCCTCTTTCTCTAAGAACTGAAAGATGCCTGGAATATTTATTCAGTGACTCCTGGTTTGTTCTGGGAAGCCAGTTTGGTAACGTGTGTGGTGCTGTGACCACCTGCTCTCTCTCCATCCAGCTCTGCTCTGGCTGTGGGTACCAGCACAGTGACCAAAGCACTTCTTGTCCCTCCTTTCTAAGGACCTGGGCTTCCTTGGGGACATCCCCACGCCTCACTGACAGCAGTCAGAACTCTGCCATCTTTTGGACGCAGGAGGATACTCCATCTCCAGGGAGGACTGGGCCCTGGAACTCACCTTCCTCAGGTCCCAGTGGGCCCACACCAGAGCCCTGGACCCGGGTGCTCAGAGAGGCAGACCCTGACCAAAGACAACACACAGCTTGGCACTTTAAGCACACACAGTAGGTGTGGCCCTGGGGACTCCTCAATGGCACGGCACTATAAACAGCTGTCTTTCTGCCCTTCCTCCATGAGAAGGGGCCTGGGTACCTGTTGGCGGTCCCCAGCAATGCTTGGACCAGTGTAACTGTCTGCCCGTGACTCCCAGGGTCCAGCTGTGACTGGATTGCATCTGTGTGACACTTCCTTCCAGTTCCTGTCCCTGCCTCCCCCTTGGACAAGGCTGTGCCTGCTCTCCTGTTGTGTCTGTGTCTGTGAGTGTCCCTGTACCCTGCCTCCCCACGTTTCCGGGCATGACGTGTGAAACCTAACACCTAGATTTGGGGAGGGATGTTTTATGACCGTTTTACAGATAAGGAAACTGAGGCAACATGCAGGAAGGGGTGGAGTCGAGAGCAGAATCCAGATCTGATGCCAAAGCTGCTTTTGCCACCAGCCCTCATAACTCACACCTCTTTTTTCCCAGCTTTGTTGTCCTCCAGGGAACCAAAAACCCCAGCTATTTTCTGACCAAAATGTGTTTCATAACAAACCATCTGGTGCCTTTCCACACACAACTGGCCCAAGCCTCCTGCCCTGCTCACTGTCTTGCTGTTGATTTCCCGGAAGATGGAAATGTTTGAAGTCTGCTCATTCCAACCATGCAACAAATCAAACACCATGAGCGTCATGCTGTTCTCTTCCTGACTCTGCAGCCCAGGTGGGGACATGCCAGCAGCAAGCCAGCTAGAGTCTCCTTCCTCTCCCTGGCCGGGCCCTGCCCCGTGGGCTCCAGTATCCTGCAACCCAGTGGGCCAGGAGCGGCTTGTCCATCCTGAGAGGCCTCCCAGTGGCGGCTTGTTCCAGCACCAGGAAATACAGCATTCTTAGACTGTACATCCCTAACTGAGCATTTGAATCAGGGCGGGTGCCTGGGAGGGGGACTTCTAGGGTCTCTATCAGAATAAAGATAACTTCCTTTTCCTGCCCCCACCTCAGGCCTTGGTGGTGGCCTCTGTCGGCAGGAGGCAGGGAGGGTGGGGCAGGACGCGGGACTTGGCTGTCCTTGGCACCAGAGCTGGCCTTCCTTGCCCCCTGTTGACAAGCTGTCAGGCACTTCCTGTGTGTCTGCAGCCAAGTCTTGGGCTTTGATTTGTGATGCTGTAAAGGAAGTTCTAATGAGAAAAAAAAAAAAAAAACAACCAAATAATAAATGTTCTTTTTTTTTTTTAAATACAAGCAGTGCTCAGATGGAGTGGACTGGTGACTGAGTGCAGCGTCCGGTGCACTTGCCCTTGGGGGATGGCTGACGGTGTCCACACACCCAGAAACTGCACCTAGAATGGGGGGGTGACAGCCTTAGGGTCCCCTGCTGAAGGTCAGTAGGCATGTGATGAGGTCACCTCAGCCACAGGGTGTCCCGTGTGTCCACACTGATGAGCTTCCTGGAGGTGGGTCGGGGATCCCAGGCCAAGGCCCGAGAGCCCTGAAATGTATATGAGGGTCTTGTGTGCCCACACGCGCCTTTCCCTGGGGAGGTGTCTATCATCTCACGCTCTTGGATGATCCGTGACATACATTTATTCACCAGACTTAGGCTTTGCTGCATTCAAACTGTGCCCTGGCTTGGTGCTGGGGACAAGGGCCAGGGCCACATGAACCCAGGACGTTTGGCATTGTGTGATGGGGGACAGTGGGGGGACTGGCCATGATTTGAAATACCTGAGGTCCAGCTCTGGCTCTGCCTCTTAGGGGCTGTGACTCTGGGTCAGCTACCTCTTCCCTCCAGTCTTAGTTTTCCCATCTGCAAACAGGGTACAACAGTCTCCTTCTTTCTACCTGTCTGGGTTTTGTTAGATTTAGTGACATCACATGGGCAATATGTCTACCCAGATGGTTCAGAGGTTAGCTCAGAGCAAAAGGGGATTTGGACCAAATATATTTGAGAAAGCCAAATGATAGTGACTAGTGTTAACCGGGCACCCACTGCATGCCAAGGCCGTGCCAAGCTCCTGGCAGCTCACAGGTGCCATCACTCCCTATGCTGAGGGCGCCAGGGCTTGGAGAGGAGGCAGTCACGCCCGAGTGCCTGTGGGGCCACAGCCTGGTCCTGTGTGACCCTCAGTCTGCCACCCCTGGCCTCCCTGAAGATGTCTGGGAGGATGCCCGTGGCACCCCATCCTGCTGGGCGGTGACTGTGATAGCAAGTGCTGAGGGTCCTCAGGTGCTGAGCGGGGCCTCCCCAGGCCCCCGCCCCCTGCTGTGACTTGTTGGGGGGGGGGTCCTCCTTGGACATTTAGCTCTTCATCCCTTTCAAGCAGTGATATTTAAGATGTCTGGATCCCAGAGGCAGAGCCCTCTGATATCAACCATTGGGCAGACTCCCCACGAATTCTGAGTGGATCATAGAAGACTAAGAAATTCTCTCCTTTCTTCTTTTCCTCATAATCTGAAAAGACACCCAACAAGTTCATCTTTCGGTTTAAATTTGGCCAATGTCTTTAGTCTCCGGATGTCTCAAATTATGAATCCTGAGCACCCGCTGCCTGCTCTTTCATGCATAACGGATGAAGCTGGAGGAACAAAGTCGCCTTTCAGATTTGATGTGCCCTTCAGCTTCACGGGGTAGATGTTGGGTCTTCTCTTCAGGAGGAGGAACCATCCCAATTAAATCTCTCCAAAGGCTTTCAACAAACCTGAGTAAAGCATCTGGATGGATCCTGTGCCTGGGGTGCTGGCTTGGGCCTGGTCTTCGCCTGGCTTTCTTCCCTCCCCCATACCATCAGAACAGATGGCCTGTCTTTTTTTTGGGAAGTGACCTTTAGCCTTCTTGGTCCTTTATGACCAAGCCAATGTTGGAGGTAGGAGGGCCTAGTCCCACTTTAGAGATGGGGCTGCTGAGGCTCAGGGAAAAGGAACAAGTTGACCAAAGTCACGTTCTGTCAGGGGCCTGGGATTTGAACCGCAGTTGGACGCCAGTCATTTCCACGGCACCGTGCTCCCGTGCCCCTCTGTGCAGAGCCAAGGGCAGACTCCGGCCCGGCTGCCATGTCCTGCTCTGCCTCAGCCCCACAGTGGGCACCACGGGGCACACCGGGAGCTGTGGCCAGTGGCTATTTCCACAGGTAGTGTCCAGGCAGGGGCCAACTCCATGGGCCTTCCAGAGCTGAGCCTTCCATCTTCCCAGCTTAGGACTCTACAGGGCCATATCTCATCTTCCCCCCAGTGCATGGTCCAGCCTGCTGTGGGGTCCGCTCTGAGCCTGGGTGTCCTTCAGAGAAGGGACAGTGAATGTCAGCCCCAGACAGGGTGGGGAGGAGGGGACACACCTCCGGAACACTAGCAGTGTCCACAGACACTGCCCAGGTTAAGATGCTGCTGTGTTTGGTAGGCGTTACCCATTTTAGAGCCAGTGGCACTGAGGCCCACAGAGGTGTGACCTGTCAGCCTCACGGGGCTGCAAAGCGGCAGACCTGAAGTTCAGGGCCTTTGTTTTCACTGTCCAGGCGTGGCCCTGCCTCACTGGAGGTCACGTGGGGCACTCGGAGGACAAATAGGATGACCTGGCTTACTTAGGGGCTTCCAAGGCCAGCACAGGATGACCTTAGCCAAGCACCAGCATGGAGTTGCCAGGTCAGGTGTCTGGTTCCCACCAGGACAGATGTGGGCTGTCGTAAGTCCACGTTGCCAGGCAACAATTCTGAGCGCACCTGCTGGGCCCCTGCTTGGGCTGTCTCCAAATGGCGGAGGCGCAGCTGCCCCAGACCCCTGCACAATCCAGGGTCGTGGTCGTGGTGCCCCGGAAAGGCTGCGGGCTGAGTTCACCCCACATCAGCGGGACATGGTAAGTCAGCTAAGGATGGTGCCTGGGATGCCAGGGTGGGCTCCCAGAGGTGGGGACTGTTCCCCTGGGCCTGGAAGGAAGGGTAGGAGGTTGGAGCTGGCCTCTGCTAGCTGGGGCTCTGTGAGGCCAGAGCCTGCACCTGATCTACGCCGTGGCCCCAGTGTCCGGGCAGTACCTGGCCCAGGGCAGCCATCGTGAATCAGCCCATCAGGAGTAGAACCAGCCTGTCAGAGAGAACCTGCTGAGAGGAGGCACTGGAGCCTCTGCAGCCTGGCGGCCAAGCCCATCACCAACACGCTCTCACAGGCCAGGCTTAGGCGTCCCAGGTCCCATCCCTCATGGTGGTGGCTCTGCACAACCCTGCCTGGTTGTTGATGAAACGTCATGTAGTCCACCCTTCTGCCCCATCAAAGAACTTGGTTTTCAGCGGGGCTTGGTGGCATATGCCTGTCATCCCAGTATTTGGGAGGCTGAGATGGGAGGATTGCAGGTTTGAGGCCTTGGCAATTTAGTGAGACCCTCAGCAGCTTATTGGGACCCTGTTTCATAATAAAAAATAAAATAGGGCTGGGGCCCTTGGGTTCAGTTCCTAGCACAGACAGATAGATGAATAGAAAGGAAGAAAGAAAAACAGCTGGGGGTGTAGCTCAGATAGCTCAGAGTTAAGAGTGCCCTTGGGTCCAATATCCAATATCAAAAAAAGAAAAATTAAAAAGTCTTGGTTTCTAAAGCAGAATTCCAGAATGTTAGTGATAGAAGAGCCACCAATGAAGAGCCACCTCCAGACACACACACACACACACACACACACACACTGTTTCTGAGGACACAGGGCGCAGGACTTCCCCAGGACTCAAGGGCAGTTGAGAGGCAGCGCTGAGATTTGACCTGTTTCCCACAGGCCCCAGGCCCAGCCCTCCGTCCCCACATGGAGACCAGAGACCTGTTCAAAAAGGGATGTGTGAGGAGTTGACATGTCATGAAGTTGACATGGAGTTGACAAATGAGTTAGGACTGTTAATCCCGCCAGAGGCAGTGGTCCCTGTTGATCACCCTGACAATGGGGCAGGACAGGCTGGGGAGACCAAGCTCATCCCAGGATAAGGCTCACCCAAGACCACAGAGCTGGGAGGAGACGTGATGTCCTACAACTCCTTTTTTTTTTTTTTTTTTTTTCGGTACTGGAGATTGAACTCAGGGGCATTCTACCTCGAGCTACACCCCCAGCCCTACTTTTTATTCTTTATTTTGAAACAGGGTCTCACTAAGTTGCAGAGGGCCTCACTAAGTAGCTGAGGCTGGCAGCGAACCTGGATCCTCTGGTCTCAGCCTCCCGAATGCTGGGATTACAAGTGTGCGCCACCAGGCCCGGCTCCTACAACTCCTGATGCCACCCTGGGGCACGTACCAGTGCCTCCCTGCCACCATATCCCACAGTTGCACCCTGGGGAAGGGAGGGGCTCTCCAAACTTCACTGTCTACTTGAGCAAACGTTCCATTCTGGCTGTTTCAGGGGAAGGTATAAAAAGAATCTGCTTACAAAGCCACTGGAGGGGTGAGGGGTGTGAAGGAGGCCCAGCAAGAGTTCAGAGAATGTGACAAAGGGGCCTGCCACCCCTGCAAGTCTCAGGTTGCAAATGCCTGGCCCAAGCTAGCAGCTACCTGCAGGTGGGGGGAGGTGGGAGAGTGCTTCGCAGGTGCCAGCCCTGAGCAGGGTCAGGCTCCCCTCCCTGACACTCCTGCAGAGGTGGGGGTGGCTGGAGGGTGGGGTGGGGTGCCTGGAAGACCTGACACCTATGCTGAGAGCCCACACCACTATCCCTTATTTATTGCTTAAGACGGCCCTGTGAGAACCAAGCCTCAGCCAGGTGAAGCGACAGACACCAGCACCCCGGCCCGGGTGTGCACCTGGCTGGGGCTGCCCCGTGCGCTCTGACGGGCTGGCTGAGTGTCATCCACTCTGCATCTTGAGTTCTAGGTACTTGCAGCATGACAGCAAACAGAATGACAATAATCCCTATCCTCCTGGAGCTGACACTCTACAGATGGTGTGTGTGTGGGAGACCCTCCCCCCAAATCGGCCCAAAGAGCCTGTGTGGTGTCTGCTAGGAGCGAAGATGGCAAGGGGGGGACTTGGGGTGGCTGAGCTGCAGGAAGTAGCAAGTGCAGACACAGGCCAGGGGAAGTGGCCGGGGAAGGTGGGGGAGGGGCAGCGAGGGAGGAGGGAGGAGCAGAGAGCAGGCCTGGAGGACGCAAAGGCTGTCGTGAGGGTCTCTGCTTGAGAAGGGGCAGGGGGAGGCCGACAGGGGAGGTCACCTGAGCTAGTCAAGGAAAAGGCCATGCGCCCGGCCAGGGGCCTGGGTTTGGTGGTGGTCCCTGCTCTGCGCATTGGTGACTCTGGGTGTCTGGGGCTGGGGACTGCTCTGTGGTCTTGGTGTTTGCGTGTCCTGTGGGCCCTCAGTCCCTGCCAGCAGAGAGCGAGGCTGTGGGGCCAGTGTCTCCATCAAAGTGTCCTTTCCCTGGGATCGGAGGCCTGAGCGTGAGCACATGTACGTGAGTGTGCAGTGGAGCGTCTGTGGTTGCCTCTGGGTACCTGCTTGTCCAAAGAGGGCAGCAATGGAGGTATCTTTTCTTTTGCCTCTGTGGCTGTCTGGGCCCCAGCTCCCCTGCCATTTCACAGAACTCAGCTGTTTTTTTTAATCGGAATCATCGAAACAGGTGGCCCCCCAGGACTGAGTGGGGTTGGCATGTGTTCTTGGGGTCTGGGTCGAGGGCTGGCCCCCTGGGGGTCTTTGACAGATAATGCAGGGAGGATTCCCAGCCCCAGGTGCCGGCTTTTTTTTTTTTGGTGGTGGTGGGGGGGACTAGGGCTTGAACCCAGGGGCATTCTACCTCTAAGCTACACCCCCAGCCCAATTTTATTTATTTGGAAACAGGGTCTCACTAGGTTGCTGAGCACCTCACTAAGTTGCCAAGGCTGGCTTTGAACCTGCGATCCTCCTATCTCAGCCTCTCAAGTACTGGAGTTACCACACCTGGCTCAGATGCTTGCTTTCAACTCAGAGACCCTCCCTCCCAAGTCACCAGGTTGGACCAGGGCGCCCATCTCCAGGTGGGAAGGCTGTGTGATGTTTGGCCCCGCCAGTCCAGAGAGGCAGATTCCTAAATTTGGGGGCCTTTGGGGAAGCCAGGACTTCGGCACTGGGGCAAGAGCGGAGTTAGGAGTCAGGGACCTGGGTTCAAATCCCACGTCTGCCACTTGCTGGTCCTCTGTTCCTCCCGGGTGGTGGTGGGGTAGGAAATGAGCACTTCCTGTGTGCTGGACACTGTGCTAATGGCCTTCTCCCAGCCACCTCAGTTACCCTCTGAAGTGGCTATTTCCATTTTACACAAGAAGTACTGAGGCCCAGAAGTGAAGTAACTTCACTTCCCCGGAGTCACTCAGCTGAGAAGGGGCAGAGCCTGGATTTGAACTGGGGGATCCAACTTCAAAAGCGGCAGCCCAAGACAGGGAATATAAAGCAGGGGGTCTGACTCGGAGGAGCCACTCAGCGTTGTCTGTTGTTACTGAGGCTCAGAGAGATGCAGCAACCAGCCCCAGATCACACAGCCAGGAAGGGGCAGGACGGAGATCTGAGCCAGACCCGAGTCAGTACACCTCCACTTCCACTCTTTCCTTCAGGAAATCTAGCCTGCTGTTTGCTAGACATTGAGGTGGGGGTGGGACTTGTCAAAGGCCATGTGGAAGTCAGGGAACAGTCCAGGCCTTGCTCCCTCTTCAGAGAGCAGGATGAAGGGCAGGGATAGGTGTCTGCATGGCCAGCAAACCCCAATTAGGGGTCTGGAGCTCTGGGCTGCCCGTCCCGGCGTGGAGGACACAGCCTGGTGTCCTCAAGCAGAGAATCAGGGCGGTCTGAGGTGTGGACCAGAAGAGGGGCCGACTGCCCCTTGTCCCTAAGAGCAGGGGACTTCTGTCTGGAGCAGGGGCGGTGGATCCTGTGAGCGTGCAGGCGGTGGGGGGGAGGTGGGAGAAGGCCCTGCCACCCGCTCCCACCACCCGAGAGGGATCAGGAGGAAGCACGTCTTGAATGCTGCTTTATCGCAATAAGTTTGTCGATTCAGCTCATTACACTTAATTAGAATTATTTAATTAGAATCTTAATAAAAGAGTAAGGTAGGAAGGAGGCTGAGAGCGGAGGTGAGATCCGTGCTGCGCGTGTGAAGCAGACCCGGCGGGGGCGGGGCGGGCTGCGGGACTCTTCCTGGAAGGCTGGGCAGAGGGGTCTGTGCGCCTGGCGGGACCACCCCAGCCCAGGACCTTGGCTTCCCTACTGGTTCTTCACCAGGTGGCCTTGTGTGCCAGGCGCTGGGCTGAGGGCCCTGGTCACGTGGAGGAGGACCTCTTTCTGGCCCTCAAGGGACTCTGGGTTCACGCAGGGAACTCATTAGAAGCCAGAGAGTCATAACCCCAGTGTAGGAATTCTAACCCCAGTGTGTGTCTCTGTCCTGGCTGGGGAAGAAGGGCTTTCACAATGAGTTGGAAGAAAACAAACAGGAGGAAGGGAAGCCTGGCATGGGCAGAGTCTCTTTATCCTTCCACCCTGGGCATACAAATAAAGAAGCTGGTGGCCCACGCTGCCCCTTTGGGAGCCAGATCCAGGATGAAGCGAGTGGTGGACTAGTAAACCTCCTCTCCAACAACACCAACCAACCCTGATTTGCAGTGTTTGCTGATTTCCATGTGTCAATATGTCCACCATGGCCAATAAGACATCCGGAACATGGACTTAGGATGCAGACGATCAGTTCTTGCAAGCCAGCACGATCTGACTTCAGCAACCCTCTGGATGCGAAGCTGCAAGAGAAAAGCACCTCGTGCCGACAGCAGACCTGCTGGTGCCAGGAGTGCGCCTGCCCCGGGGGCTCCACTTACTCAGTTTCTGTTACTTATAGCCAAATGCATCCAATGTGCCTCAGAGCTGCAAAAGCAAAAGGAGAAGCGGACCCAGGACTGCGGGCCTTGACCCAGCAGGCAGAGGGAGAGGAGGCCGCCCTGGGGATCTGACCACACACCAGAGCAGACTCTGTGCTGGGTTTTCCATGAACTCCATCCTGCTGTGGAGAAACACAAGAGAAGGTTTAACCCAGTTATATGGAAGTTTCCTTGGCAACAACCTACGCCATGAGCTGAGACTTTAGATTTCAACTTATTCCTTTCCTTTCAGTTGTCTAGAGTTGCAGAAGCGGCATCTGCCTTCGAAACATCCCTGCCATTCCTGTGCTGGTGGTGTGGACTCGGCGCCCTTAGAGCTCCGCCATTGGTGGTGCTTTTTCCCAGATGGCCACAGGCCTCCATTTAATTAATTCATTAAGTGCAATTTAATTAGTTGTTTCATCACTGCATACCACAGGCTGCTAGGATTCATATCCCTGGTCACAGACCGGACTTTACCTGTATCGAGCCCCAACTACACCACATAATCATTTCCTCCACTTCCTGAGGGTGCGTGGGTCTGAAACACCCCCCCTTGGGCCAGTTCCCAATCCGGTCAAGTTTCTTGGTTGAAAAAGATGGAAACTGACTCTCACTAATTCAAGCAGAACAGGAATTCACTGGAAGGACACCAAGTTGCTCATGAACTCCATTGGAGGAAGGAGCTCAGAAGACAGGGCTGATGTGGACAGAGGCTCAGGACAGGCAAGTGGCCCCCGCAGGCAACATCTGGTCCTGCTGCTGCGGCCAGGGCTGCTGGGGCTGGACATTCTGGCTTCGGCACGGCCACTGCCCCCATGAATGAGCTGTGCTATGCTCTGTGGCTCTTCTGTATCCCCTGGATTCCAGGCAGGCTCCGGTTGCCGGGGGCATCAGTTTCTGAGTTAAGGGGACGGAGCTGCCTCCCCACTTCCAAATAAGAAAGGGGTTTGGATGCTGAGCAGGAACAAACAAACAAAAACAAAAGCAAAACCCAAAAGCCAGCAAATGCATCTCCTTGGCTAGACGCCACGCTAACATTCTGAGTTTATTGTCCCAATTTCATCTTCTCAATGACCTGGAGGTGTTCCTTGCATGAACCCCATGTTGCAGGTAGGATGGGTTCTGTTTCTTCATCAGTGACTGCCCCAGACTTTGGGGGTGCCTGAAAACCAGGCTAACACTGTGGCCACTGAGCAGCTCAGAGCCATGCTCCTGCAGGGGCCGCCCTCGCTGTCAGCCTCAGTGTTTGGGCCCCAGCAGGAAGGACCTGTCCAGTCCTGACTCTGTACACATGCCTCGGGCCCCCGGGCACCGCTCCTGGACCAGGGGGCACCGTCCTGGGGACTGTGGCAGCCTCGGTGGGGTGGGAGAGCTTCTCATAGGAGCTTGTGTTTTCTAAGAGAGGTGGGCTCCCCAACCCCACCACTAGGAAGGGGATAGGGCGCCTGAAAGAGGGGAGCCAGCCAGGCCCCAGTGTCTACACAGGGGACTCCTGCTGGTGGCTCTGGTCTCCCCCATGAGGCTGGGAGCTTGTGAGCCTGGGCTGGCCTCCCTCCTTCAGATGAGAGACTTCTAAGGGGAGCTGTCTCTTCCCTCAGACTAGGGGCGCCCAAAGGTGGAGCTGAGCAGTCCAGGGTCAGATTTGAAGGGTGAGTCTGGCGCAGCCGGATGGAAACAGGTTATCCACAGGGGCACCCAGGAAGGGGCTGAGGTCCTCTCCTCTGGGGACTGACTGACTGACTAGGAGGTGACAGGGTGAGGTGTGGCTTTAGCAATGCAGCTCTCTCCCCGAGCCCAGTGGGAGCACCCTAGGCGTCAGCTCCACCCCTGCAAGCGTCTCCAGCAGTCCTGTCCTGGGTGTCAATATCTTTGGCCAAGTTCCAAGGCATTGCCTCATCTGGGGAGGCTGACAGATGTGCACAGCTGTGGAGGGCTTGGTGAAATCCAGCTCCGCCCAGTGTAGGCCAGGGGAGGGAGGTGCAGTCGGGGTTCTAGTCCCTGATACCACCTTCCCTCCTTTGGCCCTGGTTTCCTTCTCTGTCCAGCGGGGGATGTCCTTCATTCTCTCCTCAGGTGCGTACTGAGCCTGAGGCTTCCTTGTTCTCCTAACTCCAATATTTGGGGAGCATAGTTTAGTTCTGGGATTCTGAGATTTAAAAAATTTTTTTATTATTATTTTTTTCTGGTACTGGGGATTGAAACCAGGGGTATTCCACCTCTGAGCTACACCCCCAGCCCTATTTTTAAATTCTTTATTTTAGTGAGAATTTCACTAAGTTGTGGAGGGTTTCACTAAGTTGCTGAGGCTGGCCGTGAACCTGCAATCCTCCTGTCTCAGCCTCCCAAGTACTGGGATTACAAGTGTGTGCCACCATGCCCGGCTTTATATAATATGTATATTGAGGATTGAACCCAGGGGCTTTTTACCTCCAAGCTAACATCCCCAGCACTTTATTATTATTATTATTATTTTTTTGGCAGTAGTGGGGATTGAACCCAGGGGTATTCTACCTCCGAGCTACACCCTAAGTCCTATTTTTAATTATTTATTTTTGAAACAGGGTCTCACTAAGTTGTGGAGTGCCTCACTAGGTAGCTGAGGCTGGCCGTGAATCTGGATCCTCCTATCTCAGCCTCCCAAATACTGAGATTACAAGTGTGCACCACCACGCCCGGCTTTCATAGCCCTATTTTTAATTTTCATTTTGAAACAGGGTCTCGCTAGGTTGCTGAGAGTCTTACTACATTGCTGAGGTCAGTCTCAAACCTGCGATCCTCCTGTCTCTGCCTCCCAAATACTGGAATTATAGGTGTGTGCCACTACACCTGGCTGGCACCAACTAATTTTTGACTCTTAATCAGAAGTTATGACACGATCCACCTTGCAAACAAACAAACAAACAAAAAACCCAACACCAGACCCAAACAGGAATCCTTCAAATGGCAGGATTTGTGCCAGAACCAGAAGGGGTGTTAGTGTTTCCTAGAGCAGAGGTGTGGATGCTGCAGGGCAGCGTGGAGGGGAAGATGGAGACTGGAAACAGCCACCCCAAGGGCTTCAGAGAAGAGAGAGGCCGCGGAGTCCACCTCAGGGACTGGGCTCCGAGTCCACGGCTGTGGTTTGAATGAGGCTCCACCTTGCTTTATTATTATTTTTTGCAGTAGTGGGGATGCAACCCAGGGGCATTCTACCTCTGAGCTACACCTCCAGCCCTATTTTTTATTCTTTATTTTGAAACAGGGTCTCACTAAGTTGTGGAGTGCCTCACTAGGTAGCTGAGGCTGGCCTCGAACCCAGATCCTCCAGTCTCACAAGGATTGGTCCATCTTGTTTTGGTAATCCTATTTTGGGTGAGTCAGGTGCCTCGCTGAGGGTCCGTTTCTTTGTCTTATGGTGGGTCCCCCACATTCCGCTTTGTCATGTTGTTCTTTGAGAGTACCATTTTCCAATCTTGCCTTTGGGTCTCCTTACACACTGTCCCCTTGTCTGCACCACTCTTCTCTCTTGTGCACCCTGCATCCCCAAGGTGAAATGCCCCTTCCTCCAGGAACTCTCCCTGAAGCTCCCTAAGGTGGACACCATGCCCCCCTTCTGCAAAGGACTTGGTGCCCCAGTTCTGGGGGTGCTGCTGGTAGACCCTCAGTTGGTAGACCCTCAGCCATCCAGGGTGACAGCACAGGTTCTCAGCACAGCAAACATGTCCCAACATGGCTAGTGTTCTGCAGAGAAAGGCCTGGACAGTCTACAATCTCCAGGAGAACAGACCCACCTCGTACTGTTGACCTAAGAGGGAGGAAGAGGGAACATGTAGTTTCTGTAAAGAATAAGAACTACAGCCAGGGCTGGGAGTGAGCAGCACTAGGGCAGATGCTTGCTGAGTGTGACGTTAGTTTTATGAGTCAACTTGACTAAGCTAAGGGCTGCCCAGATAGCCCATGTTATTATATAATAACTCCATGTTATTATAGGTGTGCCTGGGAGGGCGTGTCCAGTGGGAACCAGTGTTGGAATCAGTAGACTGAGTAAAGATCCGCCCTCACCAGGGCGGGTGGCATCGTCCAATCCACTGAGGGCCCGAAAAGAACTAAAAGGTCCAGGGAGGGGGATTCTCTGTCTTGTCGAGCTGGGACATCTGACTCCTCCTGCCTCCCCGCCAGTGCTCCTGGTTGGGCCTTGGATTGAGACCCAGTGACACCCAGCTCTCCTTGGTGTCATTGCAGATGGCAAATCGTAAGACTTCTCATCTCAGCCTCCATAGTTGCATGGGCCAATTCCCAAATGCATCTATGCGCGCGCGCGCACACACACACACACACACACACACACACACATATCCTTTTTGTTCTGTTTCTCTGGAGAATCCCTACTAACACCTCGAGGTCCAGAGGTTTTCGGCTCAGAGTACAGGAGGTAATACTCACCAATTCTGATGTCAACACAGCCCAGAGAAGCCAATACTACTAAAATATCTAAGGCAGGGAGAAAACAAACCTCCAGGACACTCGAGAACCGTCGTCAGAAGCACACACCTCACGAGGGCAGGGGCTGAGCCCGTCCTGTTCCCAGTTCAGTAACTGTGTGTGTGCTATGGAGAAACAGTTGAGTGAACCAAAAGATAAGGGTGAAGAGCCTCGTACATGGCCGAAGCATTCTGCAAGGCAGGATAAGCGAAAGGAATGCTGCTTCTACAAGTCATTCCTTAGGAAAGGCAAGAAGCCCACCAGAGTCTATTAATAGACCAATTAATAAACACCAGCCAAGGTAAATGTTAACAGGAAGAGCCTCTACAAACCTTGGCAGCCTCTGCTCTGGCAGGCTGGCACGCGGGCAGAGGGGCCGCCCGCCCTCCTGTTTGCTGGAGCCTGTTCCCAGGCCGGGGCCTCCTACTGGAAGCTCCCTGGACATTTCCTAAGCCTGCTGAGCAGCTCACAAGGAGGACCTCGCTGGCCTGTCCCTCTTCCCCTCACTTCGCATGGGGTCTGTACCACTGTCACTCCTCAGAGGCTTTTGCTGACACCAGCACTGTGCCCATTGCCATCACTTTTTCTTTTCTTTTCTTTTTTGGTACTGGGGATTGAACCCAGGGGCATTCTACCTCCAAGCTACATCCCCAGCCTGATTTTATATCTTATTTGGAAACAGGGTCTCACTAGGTTGCTGAAAGCCTCATGAAGTTGCCAAGGCTGGATCTGAACCTGCAATCCTCCTATCTCAGTCTCCCAAGCACTAGGATTACAAGTGTGTGCCACCATGCCTGGTGCCAGCACTTTAAAAAAAAAAAATCTCCTAACCCTGTTTTAGTTTCTTCTCTTCCCCTCTTCTCTCTTTTTTTCTTTCTTGTACTGGGCATTCTACTTCTGAGATACATCCCAAGCCATTTTTATTTTTTTGTTTTAAAACAGGGTCTTGCTAGGTTGCTGAGAGTCCCACTAAGTTGCTGAGGCTGACCTCAAATCTGCCACCCTCCTGTCTTAAATTCCCATGTATTGGGATTACAGGTGTCCACCAGCATGCCGAGCTCCCTATTTTAATTTCTTGAAACAGAACCCTAACCCTAACCCCCAAATAAATAAATAAATAAATAAATTCTTTTTTTTTTTTTTTTTTTTTTTTTTTTTGCAGTACTGGGATTGAACTCAGGGGCATTCTACCTCCAAGCTACAGCCCCAGCCCTATTTTTTATTCTTTATTTTGAAACAGGGTCTCACTAAGTTGCGGAGTGCCTCACTAGGTAGCTGAGGCTGGCCGCAAACCCAGATTCTCCGGTCTCAGCCTCCCGAATGCTGGGATTACAAGCGTGCACCACCACACCCGGCCATAAATTCTTGAAACAGCTTATTACAAGCTAAAATTGTATATAGAGAATATGTATAATTTCACTATTTGATTATTTTGTCTGGCTCCCTCCTCAGTTCTACAGGGGAAGTCTGACAAAATAGATTATTTTAAATTTTTTTTCAACAAATAAACTTGTGTTTACTGTTCTCTTTCCACCCTGACAGCAATGCCTGTCTTTCAGGGGCACTTCGCTGAGTAAGGGACTGGCAGATGGATAGACAGATGGACGGATGGACGGATGGACAGAGGAGTCGCTGTGCTCAACTAGCCAAGCAGCAGCCAGCAGGGCAGTTTCAGGCAGGGAACGACTTCCCACTGCTGAAGATGAGGGAAGGCCTCCCGGTAAGCGGGAGGTTGCCATATCTAGCATCTCTTATCCCAGTGATAACTACTATTAGCTTAGTATTTTATCTATCTCATTTAATATTTACTTAAAATATTATAAGTGGATAAAACTATTTGCCTGTGATATTTTACTTTTTCTTTTAATTGTTGTTGTCATTGAGACAGGATCGCACTCTATTGCCCAGGCTGGCCCTAAAGTCCTAGGCCCAAGAGATCCTCCTGCCTCAGCCTCCTGAGTGGTTAAGACCACAGGTACGTACAACGACTCCTGGCTTGTAATATTTTACTTAGTCACTTTTTACTTAAATACAGTTATTTATTTATTTACTTATTTGTTTGTTTGTTTTTGTGTGCATGTGGCACTGGGGATGGAATCCAGGAATCTTCTACCTCCAGGCTACACCCCCAGACCTATTTTTTATGTTTTATTTGGAAACAAAATAAAAAAATAAAAAAGGGCTGAGGGGTCTAGTTCAGAGGTAGAATGCTCCTGGGTTCCATCCCCAATACCACAATAAACAACAAACAAACAAGAGATTAACAAGTGTCAGTTAGTGTAAGAAGGATGGCACCAGAGGCGACTTTCTCCTTGACGTATGTAATCTCAGAAAGATTGCAAAAGGGCTCAGAAGTGAACCCCTTCTTGCTCTGAGGTTCAGTGTTACTTCAAGCCATGTCTGGATTCCTTCTCAGATTATTTCAGTAATGACATAAAACACTCTCACACTCAAATGTGGTGCATTTTCCCCCACAGAGAAACTCGCTGTGACCTTCTCAGGTGTTGAAGGAGAGAAAGGTACAGAAGAGGAATCGGTAGATGGATGGCCAAGAAAACCAAACAAGCCTACAAAGCGGGGTCACCCCCTCACCCTCTCCTGGTAAACCCACCTCCACTCACCACCCACCACCCACTGCCACCTGGCGCCGCCTTTCTGAGTCTTTGCCTGCCCACCCACGAGTCCACCTACTTACCCGCCAGCTGGCCTGCCTCAGAGCTCACCGGAGCAGCTTTTCCCTGCCAAGGATATGTGCCCGCTCTCTCCACCCAATTCTTTTTTATTGTTTGGTGCTGGGGCATTCTACACCCCCAGCTCTCTTTTATTTTTATTTTGAAACAGGATCTCGCTAGGTTGATGAGATTCTCACTACGTTGCTGAGGCTGTCCTCAAACCTGCAAGCCTCCTGCCTCAGCCTCCCAAGTACTGGGATTAGAAGTGTGCACTACAATACCTGATTTGGGGGCTCATTACTGTGTGTGTGTTGGGGGGTACTGGGGACTGAACCCAGGAGCATTCTAACTCTGAGCTACACCCTCAGGCCTTTTTATTTTTTGTTTTAAGACAGGATCTTGCTAGACTGCTAAGTCTCTCTGTGTTACTGAGGCTGGTCTCGAACGTGTGAGATCCTCCTGTCTCAGCCTCCCAAGTACTGGAACTACAAGCACGTGTCCACACCTGGCTGGCTCATTACTTTAGGAGCTCCAGTCCTCCCTGAGTTTTCCCTTGGTTTGTCCCTGAACAGACTTTCTGAGAATCGCCTTATTCTTGCTGTTCCTGACCCCTTCCCTACTACACTCTCCCTACACTTTTTCTACAAACTTACCCAGAGTCCCAGTTTTCCCCAGTTGCAAAGGACGGCGGTGGAGACCACCCAGTCCCAAGCGTCCTGTTTCTAGATAGGAAAACCAGAGCGGGCTGGTACTTCACCAAGATCATAAGAGTGAAATTGGGAACCTCTGCTTTCCCAGCTAGGTCCTCCAGTTCCCTCATTTACTTGGGGATTTCTAACATGGCGGGGCCAGAAGCATCCTTGAGGTCATCTTGCTCGATGAGTGTCCACTGAGCGGCCCTGCAGGGGTGGAGCTGGGTGAGCCGCACCCCATCCCCCCAGAGGACAGGGCTATGTAAGCGTGTTTTGTTTTGTTACAAGGGGTTCTGCTGCTAAGAAAACAAACCCCAAAAGCACTGAAACCTTGTCCTCAACCCAGCGCTCTGATTTTATGAACAAGGCAGCAACCCCTGGGATGAGTTCCTTGTCCCGGGCCACGCAGCAGGGGGGCTGAGCTGGGTCACTGCCCGGGGCTCCTGGCCTGGTCATTTTCCTCTGCCCAGCCGCTGCTGGATTTGGGGGGCCTGAGTTATGGTGACCGGGGAGGAGGGATGCTCTTTTTCCAGGGAATCCCAGACCTAGCTGAGAGAGGGCGAGTGACCCCTTTGCTATTTACAAGCTAAGGCAATATTACATGTTTTTAATCACAATTTTAATCACATGTGATCCTCAGGGCTCCTGGGCTTTCCTCGCTGGGTCCCGGCCACGGAGGCGAGGCAGGCAGGAGGACAGTTACACCCCAGGTCCCTGCTTGAGGATGCCCCTTCTCAATGGCTGTCTCGTTGTCCTACAGAAGTCTGCCTGATAAAGTCCTGAGACGGCACACTGCTCGCTAGGGTGGTGGATTTGTCACTGAAAAGGGTAATGCCACTTGGGAGACTCGAAACGCTTCCTCTCCTGACACACCATGCTAATTGCTCTCCACTTCCTGGTAAAGAGCAGGGCTCAGCTGGGTTTGAAACTCAGCCTGCTAATGTTGTCAGGGAGCTGGGGGCCGACATCTGACCTCATCCTACGACCTTCCACCTGCTCCTTCCATCACTCTGTTCTGGAGACTTGCCAGAACTTTCTCATGCATCATACTGACCTATTTGCAGGGGGTCACTTGACGCCCCACCCCCAGCCTTTTAACACAGGTGAACGTGCCTTTGCACAACAGAACGTGGGGTTAGGAGGAGGCTCTGGAGCTAGGTCTCCAGTGTTCAAACCCCAGCTGCACTGCTTACTGGCTGTGTGCTCTCGGGCAAATTACGTAACCTCCCTGGGCTTCAGTCTTCTCATCTGTAGAATGGAGGCTTAAAATAATAGAAAGATCAGAAAGTATACTCACGCTGAGATCTGAAGGAAAAGGGGAAAAGAGAGAAGAGAATTGCAGACAGAAGGGAATGAACAGCATGTGCAAAGACCCTGTGGCAGCAAGAGGAAGGGGAGTAGTTATTAGGGATGGAAAAAGACCCAGGAGGTTGGAGACACTGCAGTGTGGCTTGCTCGGCGTCTTTTGTAGCGTGTCTTCCTGCTAGGGAGAACAGAGGGCTTGATTTCTCTGAAATCAAGGTGCAGATGTGACTTAGGTCCTGCTAAGGGACATATATTGAGTGTCCCTAAGGTCTACGTCTTAAAGGCTCAGTCCCCACGATGGTGCTGTGGAGGGGTGGTGGAGGCTTTAGAGGCGGGGCCTTGTGGGTGCTCAGAAGTGGAGCTCATTCCACCTCCCTTCCATCTGGTCTGGCCCTGTGACTTTTTTTTTTTTTTTTTTCCAGTACTAGAGATTGAACCCAGGGGCATTCTACCTCTAAGCTACACCCCCAGCCCTATTTTTTATTCTTTATTTTGAAACAGGGTCTCACTAAGTAGCTGAGGCTGACCGCTAACTCAGATCCTCTGGTCTCAGCCTCCCAAGTACTGTTATTCTTTATTTTGAAACAAGTCTCAGTAAGTTGCAGAGGGCCTCACTAAGTAGCTGAGGCTGGCCTCGAACCTGTGATCCTCCTGTCTCAGCCTCCCAAGTACTGAGATTACAAGCGTGTGCCACCACATCTGGCTGCCCTGTGACTTCTTAACCAAAAAAAAAAAAAAAAGGTAGAAATGATGTGCTACCAATTCCAGGCCTGCACTTTAAGGGCTGAATGCTCACTCTTGAGACATCATCTCTTAGAATCTAGCTGCCTTGGAGAAGCCATTTGTGGGCACTCCAGTCCACAGCGCCTTGCACTCCCTCCCAGGCGACAGCCAGCCTCAGCCATGGCCGAGGACGCCATCTAGGAAGGCCAGCCCCATCTCTAGATCCCTGCAGCCCTAGAAGCCCCACACGGCTCTGCCCAGCCACCCCAGGAGTCACAGGAGTCGCCAGACAGTTGCTGTTTGCAGGCAGTACGCGTTGGGTGATTTGTTACACAGCAAGGCAGAAGGAAGCAGGAAGTAGAGAGAAGCTGGAGACGCCAGCAGGGGCAGCTCAGGGGGAGGCCATCTTGGGGGTTGTGGTTACCCAAAAAGCAGAGGAAAGCTGCGGAAGGGTTTCAGGTGGAAAGGTGACACAATCGCGGTTACTTGTCACCTGGGTCATTCTGCCTGCTGAGTGTGGAGCAGAGGAGAGGGGCCAGCGATGGACCACTGGGGGAGGGCTGAGGCTCAGGTCTGTGTGAGCTCCGCCGGCTATTCCTCCTGCTCTCTGCTGTGCCTGGTACCGCTACAGGATCACACAGTGCAAGAGGGAAGCTGAGGCATCAGATGTTCAGAGGGTTACTCCCAGAGCCACCACCTGCCTACCTGCTGTGTCACCTTGAGCAATCCACCCAGTTCTCTGTATTTCAGTGTTCCTCTTCCATCAAATGAGGACAGCAGGAAGAATGGTAAGACTCATCTCGCTGGCTTACTGGACAGTGCTTGGCACTCAGTAGGCATGCGGTAAGTGTTGAATGAATGAACCGAATGGGCTGGGACGGGTGGGGCACCGCCTTCGAGCTGGCTTTATAAAGGGCACGTTTCCCTTCCTTGACACTCCGACTCTCTGGTCCCTTTTGGTCAAAGGAACAGTTTCATTTGGGTAAATAAAACTCATTTGCGGCAACTAGAATGTCCACCCTGACCTCATGAGATGTAAAATTTTTATCTCATGTCTAGCTCAAAGCACTAAGTTGCTGAGAGCCTTGCTAAATTGCTGAGGCTACCTGGGTGTGGTGGTGCGCGCTTGTAATCCCTGTACTTGAAAGGCTGAGACAAGAGGATCATAGGTTCGAGGACAGCCTCAGCAATTTAGTGAGGCTCTCAGCAACCTAATGAGACCCTGTTTTCAAATAGGTCTGGGGGTGTAACTTGGAGGTAGAATGCCTCTGGGTTCAATCCCCAGTACCACACACACACACACACACACACACACACCAAAATAAATAAATAAATAAATAAATAAATAAATAAATAAATAAATAAATAAATAAAATAAAATAAAAAATAGCCGGGCGTGGTGGTGCACAGTGCAGGATCTCTCTTCCCCCATCCCCCTCAGCACCTGCAGGGGAGGTGGTCCTTTGGATCTTGGCCTGTTGGTCTTGGAAGCTGGATTCTTCTCAGACGGTTGGGACGCCTTTGCCTCTGGGCAGGTGGGAGCCACAGCAGCTAGCTGCGTGACAGCTGGGGAGCAGGAATTCCTGAGGGCAGGATGCTGCGGTGCTTCTTGGAAGACGCTACAGCGCTACCAGGGTGCAGAGCGTGGTCTGACGCAGGAGGCCACAGGGTCCTGGGCTGTCCAGGTCCTCCCTACACTTCTCCAAGCCTGTGAGGGCCGAGGAGAAGAGCCCAAAGCAGGCCTGGTGGAGGAAGGGGAGGCACAGGGAGAGCCAAGGCCGGGAGGTGCGGAGATCAGAGGTGGGCCAGAGAGTGTGGCAGCGGGCAAGTCCCTGTGTGTGTGTGTGTGTGTGTGTGTGTGTGTGTGTGTGTGTGTTACTGGGGATGGAACCCAGGGGCATCCCAACCTCTGAGCTACACCTCTAGCCTTTTAATTTTTTTGTTTTGAAACAGAATCTCACTAGGTTGCCGAGGCTGGGCTTGAACCTACAATTCTCCTGTCTCAGTCTCCGAAGTCCTGGGTTTACAGGCGTGTGCCACCATATTTAAAAAAAAATTTTATGTGATTTTATTGGTGCATTGTCATCTCACATCATAATGTAAATCATGTTGGCATTGACATACATGCACACAGCACCTGGTCCCCCCCACCCCCACCCCGGGTTCCCCATCTTAATGTGGGTGGTCGGCGGGGATGTTCTGGGGAGCTGGCGCTCCTGACCACCTCACCCAGAGCCTGTGCTCATTCTAGCCTGCCACAGCTGTGCTCCTGGGTCTCCTGCCTCACCCTCCCCTGACTCCCGGGGCTGTCAGAGTGCCAGGGCGCAGCTGTGCACACCCGAGGGGCAGCGCTCCCGCGTCTGGGCGTGCGGCAGGGCAGGGTGGAGGAGGGCTTCTCTCCTGCCTTCCGCTCCAGCACACCTCGGGAGCCACTCCTGCGCCTCTGGAGGATCTGCAGCGCACATCGGCTTCCGCCCGGCCTTCCTCATTGACATTTTAGGGACCCGGGGTTCTGCGTCCCACTAAGTTACAGCCCATTGGTCTGCTTTACCACCTTCCAAATTTCCTTAATGTTTTCTCCTTTTCCGTGCTAATTATTCCTGTGGTTTTATGCTTTTAAAAATAATCCCTTTTGCCTTGGAGTGAGCGGAGTGTCAGGAGGGGCAGAGCTGTCTACGTGTGCTCAATCTGTCTTCTTTAACCAGAACTCATAGTCTAATTTAATCTGCACGACAATGCCAAGGGGCCAAGAACACGTGGCGAGGAAGAGAGTCCCTTCAGGAAATGGTGTGGGGAAAACTGGAGATCCACAGGCAAAAGAATGAAATTAGACTCAGACCTCAGACCAACACAAAATGGATTAAAGACCTAAATATAAGACCTGAAACTATAAAACTACTAGAAGAAACATAGAGGGAAAGCTCTGTGACACCAGTATGGATATATATATATATATCCCCAAAAGCACAGGAATAAAAAAATAGATGAGTGTAATTACATTAAATTAAAAGACTTCTGCACAGCAAAGGAAATGATAAATAGAGTGAAGAGTCAACCTATGGAATAGAAAAAGTGTTGCCAAAGCCGGGCGTGGTGGCGCACGCTTGTAATCCCAGCATTCGGGAGGCTGAGACAGGAGGATCCGGGTTCGCGGCCAGCCTCAGCTACCTAGTGAGGCACTCTGTAACTTAGTGAGACTCGGTTTCAAAATAAAGAATAAAAAATAGGGCTGGGGGTATAGCTCGGAGGTAGAATGCCCCTGAGTTCAATCCCTAGTACCACACACACACACACACACACACACACACACAAAGTATTGCCAAACGTTACAGCTGATAAGGGGTTACTATCTGAAATATAGCTGGCGTGGTGGTGAAATGGACATTTCCTTTCCAGGGTTCTTATCTATGAAATGCAATGTAAAGGCGAGTGGAGAGTTTACTGTAAAGAGAATAGAGAAGAGAAAAAGAAGCAGAACACTCTTGGGGGCAGCGGGGACCCTGGTATCTGGCAGCTGCCTTCTGGACGCTACTTGGGAACAGCCCACACCACGCGCTAGCAATTGCAAACTGCTTTCTCCCAAAGTCCACACGATCTGCCGGAAGAGGTGCAGGCCGCCCCTGGGGGCCTCGGTTGGCTTCAGTGTCCGGCGGGTGCCTTCCTGTCACTGCCTGAGCGTTGCTCAGGCTGCGTGTCATCAATCACTCACCACCGTCTCTCAAAGCCAACACGTCCTGCAAGAGAGAGGAAAGCTCCCAAGTGGGAAAGCGCAACTAGCGTGGCTGGTCTCGGCTTAGAGACTTCTCAGTCTCCTTTTCCAGGTGGGGTCTCAGAGGGTTTCTTGGGATTTTCATAGTGCCCTTTTTGAGTCTGTTTCTCTCTGTTGAGGTTCCAAATGCTGTTTCCTGGACTCTCCTAGGACTGCTTATCTGCAAGAACAACTGGAGTTTTGTGAAGCTCTGGTCACTTTTAGGAGGCTTTTGATCTCATTATCACTTTTCAGGAGTTTTGGAAGTTAGTTGGCATGTGTTGCCTCTCAGGAAATGAAGTTTTTCTACTGTGGTCCTCTGGCCCTGTCTGCTCACTTCTTTCTACTTCCCCAGTGGCACATGTCTGTAATCCCAGTATTTGGGAGGCTGAGACAGGAGGATCATAGATTCAACGTCAGCCTCAGCAACTTAGTGAGACCCTTAGCAGACCCTGTTTCAAAATAAAACATAAAGCCAGGTGTGAGGCCACATGCCTGGGTTCAACACTCAGTACCACAAAAATAAAACATAAAAGGGACTGAAGATAGCCAGGTATTACACACTTGTAATCTCAGTACTTGGGAGGCTGAGACAGGAGGATTGCAGATTTGAGGCCAGATTCAGCAACTTAGCAAGGCCCTCAGCAACTTAGTGAAACCCTGTTTTAAAACAGAAAATAGATGCCAATAGACCATCCTTAGCAACTTAGCAAGACCCTGTTTCAAAATAAAAAATAAAAAAAATCAAGCTGAGGGTGTAGCTCAGAGGTAGAACACCCCTGAGTTCAATCCCCAGTCATACACACACACACACACACACACACACACACACACACACACACAAATAGTGCCATCACACCTGACATAACACTATTCAAATAGCAAGGTATGGGATCAACCTAAGTTCCCATCAGTGGATGAATGAGTAAAGAAAATGTGAATTATATATACAATAAAACACCATTCGACCTTGAAAAAGACAGAAATCTGGTCATTAGCAGCGTAGAGGAACCTGGAGGACACTGTTAAGTAAAATAAGCCAGGCACAGAAAGACAACTACTGTACGATCTCACTTATACATGGAGTCTACAAGTTAAACTCATAGAAGAAAGAGAAGAAAGCTGGGCATGGTGGCACACACCTGTAATTCTAATACTTGGGAGGCTGAGATAAGAGGATCACAGGTTTGAGGCTAGTCTCACCAATTTAGCAAGACCTTCAGCAATTTAGTGAGACCTTGTTTCAAAACGAAAGAATAGAAAGGACTGGGGGTGTAGCTCAGAGGTAGAATGCCCCTGGGTTCAGTACCAAAAAGAAGGAGGAGGAGGAAGGGGAGGAGGAGGAAGAGGATGACCAGGAGGAGGACAGATGAGGAGGATAAGATGGTTACCTGGGACTCGAGTAGGAGGAGATTAGCTAGATGTTGGTCAAAGAATGTCACAAAGAGTAAGATCAAAAGATCTATTGTGCAACATAGTTACTATAGTTATTAATGATGTATAATGTATTTAAAAACTGCTAAGGGAACAGACTGCTTTACCCCTACACAAAAAGATAAGTATACCAGGTAACATATATTAATTGGCTTGATTTAACCATTCCACAATGTATGCATATATCAAAACACAGTGCTGCATATTATAAGAATATATAATTTTTATTTCCCAAACCATACATCTAAAAAACAAAACAAAAAAAAGTGTATTTGCCAAACCATACATATACCTAAAAACCAAAACAAAACAAAAAAAATACCAAGGGGCCAATATTCTCCTCATTCCTCCAATAGGAAACTGAAGAGCTTGTAAATGACAGGACTCGGCTCCGCCCACAGCCCTCTGTCTCCACACTCCCCTGCCTATATGTGGCTCCCCTCCCAGTCCTCACAGCTCGCTCTCTGGAAGGAGCCTTGGGGTGATCACTCCTTCTTCCCTCTCACCAAGTCTGTCAGAGTCGAGGCATCTTGAGAGAGCTGAGCTATTTGTCAAATGTAATTAACAATTGGAAACAACCTATGTGTCTAGTAGTAGTGCATTGGGTAAATAAGTTATGGTATATCCACTTAAAAATAACATTTAGATGCTCAGACTGAGGAGATAGGTGAATATTTGATGCCATGGAAAAATGCCCCTCCCGCACTGGCAAGTTGGGGAAGCCAACTTCCTAGGCAGTAAGGGCTGTATAATCCCATGTTAACAACAACAGTGCCCGCATACAGTCAAATTAATTAAAAAGGAATCAACATTTGTAGACTGCTATGGTTTGAATGCCAACAAAAGTCATGTTGAAATCTTGTTTCCATTCTTAGAAAGTAAATATATGACCCTAAAGGTTTATGGTTTTATGACTCTAGAAAGTTTGCTTGACCAGGCTATGTTAAGAATGTGGGCTATATGTGTAAAACGAAGAAGTGGTGCTATTTGTGTTCTGACAATGATTGATATGTCGTAAATGTCTATGTAACCCTGTTGTACTCAAGAAATGTATAAAAAAAAAAAATCCGTGCTGAAAAGTAAAATAAAAAAAAAAGAAATTTTGTTTCCATTGTGAGGTATTAAGATGATGGAAGTTTAATAGGACTATGGTATGTGGGGTGGGACCTTTGGGGGTGATTAAAGTTAAATGAGGCCATAAGGGTGGGACTCTAATCCAAGGGGACTGTGGCTATATAAGGGAGAGGAGGCCTGAACTGGTACCTTCTGCACCACCTTGGACACCGCAGAACCCCACCAGCGAGAAGACTTGTTCAGATGTGACCCCTTCACCCCCAGCCCCCAGGACCACGAGCTGAATAAACCTTTATTCTTCATACATTGCAGTACTCAGCCTGTGGTATTCAGTTAAAGCAATGGAAAACAGACTAAGACATATATGCATGTTTTTTTTTGTTGTTGTTGTACTGGGAATTGAACCCAGGGGCATTCTACCTCCAAGCTACACTCCAGCCCTTTTTTATTTTGAAACAGGATCTTGCTAAGTTGCTGTGGGACTTGCTAAGTTGCTGAGGTTGGCCTCAATCCCACATTACAGGGATATGCCATCACACTGGACTTACACATTTAAAAAAAAATTTTATGGTACTGGAGTTTTTTTATGGTAATGGAGATTGAGCCCAGAGCCCAGAGCCATTCTATCTCTGAGATTCATCCCCAGCCCTATTTTGTTGTTTATTTTGAAACAGGATCTCATTAGGTTGCTAAGAGTCTCGCTATGTTGCTGAGGTCGTCCTCGAACCTGCAATCCTCCTGTCTCAGCCTCCCAAGTACTAGGATTACAGGTGTCAGCCACCATGCCTGGATTACACCACATTTTGGTTGTTCATTCACTCATCAGTGAACACTTGAGTTGCTCACACATTTTAGCTATCGTGAATAATGCTGCTATAAACTTAAATATAAGCCAGACTGCAGTAATTTAGTAAGACTTTGTTTCAAAAGAAAAAATAAAAAGGGCTGGAGTATAGCTCAGTGGTAGAATGCTCCTGGCTTCAATCCTCAGAAACACACACACACACACACACACACACACACACACACACACACGAATTCTGTCTACCCCCAGGTATGAGATCAATGCTCAGTGGAGCCTGCCCCCCCTCGCCCCTTCTGATATCAAAGGCTGTGGTTCATCTCTTATAGAGAAGAAAGTGCATCAAACCAACCCAGTCCCACCCCCTGGGGTCTAATGAATCTGTACGCCTGGAGTGCCGCAGAGGCCGAGGACGTTCCCAATGCTCTACGTCCAGATTTCCTTTGCTTTCAACCCAGTCCTCTTATCAGGTCTAATTTTTTTCTTCCTTTCTTTTTCTTTTTCTTATTTTGTCTTTGAGTGAGTATAGGGAGTAGATTGTCCAAAGGGAGAGAAATGGCAGCAGATTGTGATATGGGAAGAAAGTATCCATTGCAGCTACACCAAGAAAAATGGATGCGAAGTCAACCACAGCCTGTTTTAGGAGACACTGGATCTCCTTTGTAAAGACCCTTTGGCCGGGTGTGGTGGCACACACTTGTAATCTCAGACTTGGGAGGCCGAGATGGGAGGTCGAAGCCAGCCTCAGCAACTTGTGTAGATCGGAAGTAGAATGCCCCTAGCTTCAATCCCCAGGACCAAAAAGAAAAAGAAAGAAAAGAAAATCCTTTGGACAAGGATACAGATTTGTTTATCCAGGATGCAGCAGTGTGTTTTGGACTGAGGGTCAGTAGCCACCACAGTCTAGACCAGTGGCCACCAGGGGCTCAGGGAGCACTTGCGATAGGACTGAATTGAGATGTGCTATAAATGCAAAATACACACTAGATCATGGGTACTTGGAGTATAAAAATGTTATCTATCTCACTAACAATTTTTAAAATAGTGATTGAAATAATAATTTACATATGTTGGGATTGGAAGGCTGAGATGGGAGGATTGCAGGTTTGTGACCCGCCTCAGCTACTTAGTGAGGCACTCTGCAACTTAGTGAGACCCTGTTTCAAAATAAAGAATAAAAAATAGTGCTGGGGGTGTAGCTCGGAGGTAGAACGCCCCTGAGTTCAATCCCCAGTACTGCAAACTCCCCTCCCCCAAACAAAACAAAACAACATAGAATATAATAATAGAAAATGTAGAATGGAATAAAACAGGGATTATGGAGTTTCTAAGTTGTTTCATTAAAAATAAGATGCATTTAAAATTTTTGTAATTGAACTGAGGCACAATAAATATTTGTGGAGCATTGAAAACTCTTTCTGAATTTTATCATAGCTCTAATGAATGTCTCTTTTGCATTATCACTAATAAAGTGCTTGCCCTAAATAAGGGTACTATCAACCCCCTTTACAGATGAGGAAATGGGCCAAGAGAGGTGGTTACTTCTCTTGCCCAGGTCACTCAACCAAGTAAGTGGCAGGGCTGAGAGTTGGAAACAAATAAGATAACTGAGGCTAGGCGTGGTGGTACACTCCTGTAATCCTAGTACTTGGAAGGCAGAGACAGGAGGATCGCAGGTTCAAAGCCTCGCCAACTTAGTGAGACCCTGTTTTCAAATAAAAAATAAAATAGGTCTGGGGGGTGTAGCCCAGTGGTAAAAGGCCCCTGGGTTCTATCCCCAGTAACACACACACACACACACACACACACACACACACACACACACACGAAAGAAAAGAAAAGAAAAGAAGAAGAAGAACAAGAAGAACAAGAAGAAGAAGAACAAGAAGGTGGAACTATCTCTTCAAACCCCAATATTTCATCTCTTTCATTTATACATCTCAAATCCTATATTTGCTCTCCCCTTCCTCCTCCTCCTGCTCCTCCTTTACCTTCTCTTCCTTTTTCTTCATGGTACTGTAGATTGAACCCAGGGACATTCCACCTCTGAGCTACACCCCTAGCCCTTTTTATTTTTTATTTGGAAACAGGATCTTGCTAGATTGCTGAGAGTCTTGCTACTTGCTGGGGCTTGCCTTGAATATGCAATCCTCCTATCTTAGCCTCCTAAGTACTGGGATTACAGGTGTACACCACCACACCTGGCTCTCTTCTTTATTTCTTTTTCTAATACTAACAATTAACATGTATTCGTTTTACTACTATTATCATTGCTATTTCATAGCCAAGGAAACTGAGGTCCAAACAGATGAAGTGACTTGTCTAGTATATGTTACACATATATTAAGAGGTGGGCCTTGGATTCAGTGCAGGCCTGTGAAAATCAAAGCTGGAGCCATGATATTCTTCTGCTGCTCTGGCTTGTTTCTCTGGTTCTAGGAAAAACAAATAAAACAAATAAACAAACAAACATAAGGGACAGGTTTTGGGAGAACTTCCCATAATCTTCTGGTTAACATGGTTTTCACCTAGCAACACCTGTCTGAGGTCTAGGTCTTTCTTACCATGCTGATCCTAGAGGGGTAGACACTTTGAGACTCTACATAGAATCTGAAACTTCAATTCATGAAAAATAGAGACAGGCTTAGCATGGTGGTACACAGCTATAATCTTAGTACTTGGAAGGCTGAGACAGGAGGATCCCAAGTTAGAGACCAGCCTGGGCAATTTAGCAAGATCCTATGTCAAAATAAAATATTAAGCCGGACATGGTGGTGCATACTTGTAATCCCAGTACTTGGGAGGCTGAAACAGCAGGATCACAGGTTCGTGGCCAGCTTCAGTAACTTAGTGAGGTCATATGCAACTTAGTGAGACCCTGTTTCCAAATAAAAGAATAAAATAGGGCTAGGAGTATAGCTTGGAGGTAGAATGTCCCTGGGTTCCATCCCCAGTACCACACAAAAAAAATTAAATAAAATAAAAAATTTTAAAAAACTGTATGTGTTGGGGTGTGGGGGTGTAGCTCAATGGTAGAGTGCCCCTGGGTTCAATCCCCAGCAACACACACACACACACACACACACACACACACACACACCCCAAACACAGAAACAAAACCCCCTTGATCTTATGTCAGGGTTGCATTTTAAAGACACTAGTTTATTTCTAGCTTTATGGAGCTTGATGTGAGCGTTTGGAGATGTATTTTTATGAGATTCAAAGATATTTATTTTACATGCCCTTTAAAAAGTGCTGCTACCATAAATAATAATAGCTAACATTTCCTTCCTGCTCTACACCAGGCACTCTGCTAAGACATTAACATGGATTATTTCATTTCACCCTCACAACGACAGCAAGGAAATGTGACCCAGGGCTGTGGGAATAAGAAGAACCTTGGCGTCATCCTACCTTTGCTGAAAAGGCCTCTGCTGGGGTATTCATTCATATTCATTCTCTCTCTCTCTCTCTCTCTCTCTCTCTCTGTACTGGGGATTGATCTCAGGGGAATTCTACCTCTGAGCTTTTCATTTTTTATTTTGAAAAAGGGTCTCACTAAGTTGGTGAGGGCCTAAGTTGCTGAGGCTGGCCTCATACCTGCCATCCTCCTGTCTCAGCCTCCCAAGTCCTAGGATTACAGGTGTGCACCACTGCACTGGGCTTCTCAAGTACCAAGAGCCAGCACCTGCTCTAGTCTCACTGCAAGTTACTCACATACTCTGGCCCTTAGATTACAAATCTGCAACATTCCACCACTGGGCTGGATTATCCCAAAATTCCCTGAGAGGAGGGCTTCCCTGAGTAGTGCTTAGCACAGTAGGACTTCATTAAACAGCCATGACTACTGTCATCCAGACAGGAACCATGTCCTCTGAGATGAAAATCGGTGTGTACAGTCTGACGCGTGCGTCCTCCCAGGGACCGTAGAGTATTTGAGACCGGAGCCTCTCTGAACTTGGAGTTGCTGGTTTCCTTTGGGTTGCCATCTCCCTTGCCACTAGCAAATGAGGCAGCACAGATTCCTTTTGTCTCGTGTGACACTGGCTCACATTTATCAAGTGCTTTCAAGGGGCCAAACACTGTCCTAAGATATTTCCAAGAATCAGCTCCTTTAGTCCCCATTGTTACCCTGTGTGGCAGGTACCACGATCGCACCCATTTCACAGGTGAGCAAACCGAGGCTCTGAGGGGTGAGGATTTATCCACAGTCTCATTGCTGGTAGGTGAGTAAATCTAGACACAGAGCTGGCACTGTGACTCCTCATCCCGACAGCTCTGCTTCCCCTTCCCCAGCAGACTGAGGACTTCACGCTCCAGGAGTAGAGCAAGAATAAACCCAGCTGGGCACAGTGGTGCCCAGTCTTTGGGAGGCAGAGACAGGAGGATCCCAGGTTTGAGGTCAGCCTCAGCAACTTAGCAAAGCTCTGAGCAATGTAGCGAGACTGTTGAAAAACAAAAATAAAAAGGGCTGCGGGTGTAACTTGGAGGTAGAATGTTCCTGGGTTCAATTCCCAGCACCAAAAAAAAAAAAAAAAAAAAATGTCCATCCCAGTCCCTGCTCCCTGGAAGGATGGGTAAATATTTACTTAAGGTTCATCACAGTCCCTTACCTCATTTCATTCTTAAATCATCTTTCTGAGGTTGAATATTCCTTATTGGAAATGCTTGGAGCTGGGCGTGGTGGTGCACACCTCTGTAATCCCAGTACTTGGGAGGTTGAGACTGGAGGATCACAGGTTCAAAGCCAGTCTCAGCAACTTAGTGAAGTTCCCAGCAACTTATCAAGATCCTGTTTCCAAATGAAAAATAAAATAGGTCTGGGGGTATAGCCCAGAGGTAGAAGGCCCCTGGGTTCAAAATGCTTTGGACCAAAAGTGTTTCAAAGTTTTTCAGATTTTGAAATGTTTGCCTTAACTTTCCCAGTCAAGCATCCCTAATTTGAAAATCCCAGATCTGAAATTTTTTGACTATCATGGCATATTAAAAAAATACTCAACCTGTATTAATCCTATTTGACAGATGGAGAAATTGAGGCTCAGAGAGGTCAGACAAGTTGCCCTAGATCAGCCGGGCGTGGTGGCACACGCTTGTAATCCCAGCATTTGGGAGGCTGAGACCAGAGGATTCGGGTTCGCAGCCAGCCTCAGCTACCTAGTGAGGCCCTCTGCAACTTAGTGAGACCCTGTTTCAAAACAAAGAGTAAGAGCCGGGCGTGGTGGCGCACGCTTGTAATCCCAGCATTCGGGAGGCTGAGACCGGAGGATCCGGGTTCGCAGCCAGCCTCAGCTACCTAGTGAGGCACTCCACAACTTAGTGAGACCCTGTTTCAAAATAAAGAGTAAAAAAATAGGGCTGGGGGTAGAGCTCGGAGGTAGAATGCCCCTGAGTTCAATCCCCAGTACCACACACACACACACACAAAGTTGCGCTAGCTCAACCAGCCAATGTGTGACAGAGCCAGGATTCCAACGCAGGCCTGTCCGGCTTCAAGCTTTGGCCGCAAGCCGGGCTTCTCATCTTTGTGGGTCGATGATGCGTTCTCAGTTCCAGAGGACTGTGCTGTGTATTTCAGGATATTTAGTGACACCCCTGATCTCCAACCACTAAATCCTATCCTCCTTCGACTGTGACAGCCAAAACTAGCCCAGGCATTGTCAGACGTTCCTTGGGCTCAAAAATTGTCCCGACCACTAAGCCTAACCACTAGGCTTTGGGACACAGGCCCAGAGGGCCAGGCCACTTTTGCTGCAGGACTGGGAACAAAGGCAACACCCATGCTTTTCTTTTTTTTTTTTTTTTTTTTTTGCAGTACTGAGAGTTGAACTCAGGGGCATTCTACCTCTGAGCTATACCCCCAGCCCTATTTTTTATTCTTTATTTTGAAACCGAGTCTCACTAAGTTGCGGAGTGCCTCACTAGGTAGCTGAGGCTGGCCTCGTAAGAGGCTCCCAGGGCAGGTGATTTGGACTCTGTGACCTTGAAATTGGCCCCCAGCACAGGGGGGTATTGACTGGCTCCTGGGGCTGCTGGGCGAGCCCAGGATGGCTGCAGGGCCTTTTAGCTCAGGACAGACTTGAGCCAGTCTCCCCTGTCTGGTGGCCATTAAGGAAGCTGCCTGATGATTATCTCTTGAACAGTTTGGCTTTATCTCTAATCTTCCATTCTAAATGGGACTAATGACCATTTGATGTTCCTATTCCACACCAACTGCCGGGCCCCTTCTCACTGTGTACAGACCGGCCGTCCTTACAGCCTGTTTCGCCCAGCCCCCTCCCCCAGGCAAGTTACAGTCCTGGAGTCCTTGCAGATGCCTCCCTCACCTTCAGTGCCCAGCTGTAAGCCTTCACCTGGTCCTGTCCGTTTTGGCTTCTAAACATGGTTAAGATTGTGTTCCCCTAGTCCCAGCCAACACAGGTGCCCACCTCAAATGAGTAAACACACCTGCCTTCCTTTATGTCTTCCATACTGTAGCTAGAGTAGCCTTTAAAATAGGTTCATTGGGCCAGGCGTTGGTGGTGCACACCTATAATCTCAGCAGCTAGGGAGACTGAGGCAGGAGGATCGCAAGTTCAAGGTCAGCTTGGGCAACTTAAGGAGACTCTGTCTCAAAATACAAAAACAAAAAGGGGTGGTGCTGTAGCTAAGTGGTAGAGCATCCTGGGCTCAATCCCCAGTACCACACGTGCACACAGACACACACACACACACACACACACACACACACTCATCTGAACACCTTCCCCAACACATACACCTTCATCCTCTCCTGAATAACTGATGCTGTCTACCTTTCCCCATCATGCTCTCTACTCCAGACACACTGGCTTCTTCTATTTTTAAAAGTATCATGCTCACTCTACCCCAGGGCCTTTGCACATGCTGTCCCCTCAGCCCAGGTGCCCTCACTACGTCTTTTTGCTCAGGCAATTTCACTTATCCTTAATGGGAGATCTCCCTGGCTTCCTCCCACCCCACCTGAGCCCGGGTCTGGACTCACTGTTCCGTGTTCTCTGCAGCAGTGTTTCTCTCTCTCTCTTTCTCTTATCTCAGTTTTAATACTTATTTGTATAAACTCATTTCCCCGTCAGTCAGACTGTATGCCCTATGGTGGGAGCAGTATGTCTGGTTTGGCTATCAAATCCCTAATGCCTAGTATATTGCTTGGAACACAGTGTGTGTTTGTGTGTGTGTGTGGGGGGGTGGCTGGGAACTGAACTTCTACCTCTGAGCCACACTCCTGGCCTTATTTATTTTGAAACAGAATCTGGCTAAATTGCTGAGGGTCTTACTTAGTTGCTGAGGCTGTCCTCAAACTTTTAATCCTCCTGTTTCAGCCTCCAGTACTGAGATTATAGGTGTGCGCCACCACGCCCAGCTCACAGTGGTGTTTTTTTTTTTTTTTTTTTTTTGGCACTGGGGATTGAACCCAGGGACATTCTACCTTTAAGCTACACTATACCCCCAGCCCTTTTTATTTTTTGTTTGGAAACAGGGTCTCATTAGATTGCTGAGTCTTGCTACATTACTGAGGCTGTCCTCAAGACTGCAATCCTCCTGTCTCAGCTTCCCAAATACTGGGATTACATGCTCCCAGAATGACTGAATGAGTGCACATAATCCTCCCAACAAGCCTGTGAAGATCTTGGCTGAGCCTGGTGCCCTCTCTAGCACCTGCTCTCACAACATTGTAAGATGGAAAGCAGCCGACTAAAAGTCACGGAGGGCTCAGGACCCTGGCATCTGCTACTTTCCACCTGCCACTTCCCAGATGTGTGACATTGGCAAGTTCCTTAACATCTCTGTGCTTTCATTTACTCTTCTGTAAAATGTCACTAATAATAGTACCTGTCTCACAGGGTGTTCTAAGGATCAAATAAGTATGATTTTTAAAAGAGCCTACCGCAGGGTGTGGTGGCGCATGCTTGTCATCCCAGTACTTGGGAGGCTGAAGCAGGCGGATCCTGGTGTGCGGACAGCCTCAGCTCTTAGTGAGGCCCTCCGCAACTTAGTGAGACCCTGTTTCAAAATAAAGAATAAAAAATAGGGCTGGGGTGTAGTTCAGAAGTAGAATGACCCTGGATTCAATCCCCAGTACCGCAAAAAAAACAAAACAAAAACAAAAACAAAAAAAGTCTGCCACACAGCAAATACTCTAACTCTTAGTGGTTATTAGTGTGTGTGTGTGTGTGTGTGTGTGTGTGTGTGTGTGTGTTTATTACTAGGGATTGAATCCAGGGGAGTTCTACCTCTGAGCTACACTCCCAACTCTATTTTATTTTGAAATACGATCTCACTAAGTTGCTGAGGGCCTTGCTATGTTGCTGAGGCTGCCCTCTAGCATGGAATCTCCTCCCCACTCCCGGTCTCAGCCTCCCAAGTACTGGAACTGTAGGTGTGTGCCACTATGCTTGGCTTATTTTTTATTTTGAAACAGGGCCTAAATTGCTGAGGCTGGCCACCACAAACCTGTGATCCTCCTGTCTCAGCCTCCCAAGTACTGGGATTACAGGCGTGTGTCACCATGGTTAGCTGGTTATTAATAATGATTAACAGAAAGAAAATAGATTCTGGGATTAGATGGGCCTAGTTTTTTTCTCCTATTTGCAAATTATTTTCCTTGTGTGACTTTAAACAAACCATGTCATACCTCGGAGCCTCAGTTGTCATGTCTGTTAAATTGGGATCTGATGGCTGACCTCACAGAGGCCTGCACAGGACATGTGTGAATCATTCAGCACAGCGCCCGGGCTGGTGGTTCTTTCTGGCAGGCTGGTCTGTGTTACCTTTTTATTTTTTGTGGTACTGGGGATTGGACCCAGGGGTATTCTACCTCTGAGCTATGCCCCCAGCCCTATTTTCATTTATTATTCTGAAACAGGGTCTCACTAAGTTGCTGAGGGTCTTGCTAAATTGCTGAGGCTGGCCTCAAACCTGTGATCTTCCTGTCTCAGCCTCCCAAGTTCTGGGATTACAGGCGTGTACCACCACACCTGGCTTTGTGTTGCCTTTTAGACAAGAAGTCCCATAAAGGTAGGGGCCATGTCTGCCTTATTCAGGACTCTATCTCCAGCCCCTCTATACCTGGCACATGGTAGGTGTTCAATGAGGAGTTCTTTACTAGACAAATAAACCAGTAATAGGAGCCATGTTCTGCTCGACTCTGTGTCCCAGTTAAGACTGTGCAATACCTACCATCTGATTTGAATAAATGTGGGCAGAATAGTTGCTCAGAAATGACTGTTCACTTTTGTTTGCAGTCCCACTTGAGTTTCTGAATTAAACTGAGAAAGCTACTGTGATGGTTAATTTTATGTGTCAGCTTGACTGGGCTGGGGGTGCTCGGAGAGCTGCTAACACATTATCTCTGAGAGCATCTGGGAGGGCATTTCCAGAATGCCAACTCAAATCAGCATTTGAGTTGGTAGACTGAGTAAAGGTCTGTCTTCCTTGCTGTAGGTGGACATCATCAATCCTCGGGCGGCCCGAGCAGAGGCAGAGGAAGGGCAAATGCGTGCTCGGTGCTCCAGCGGGGACATCCTTCATCTCCTGTCCTTGGACATCGGCCAGCACTCCTCGTTCTCGGGTTCAAACTCAGACCGAGGCCCACAGTGCTGGCCGCCTGGTGGTCGGTCTTCCTGGCTTGGACTGGGACTCCACCGCTCACTCGCCCAAGTCTCTAGCTTGCAGGTGGCAGATTGTGAGGTTCCTCAGCCTCCATAATCCCATGAGTCACTCCGCATAAAAAAGCTCTTTCTGTTTATCTCTATATTTCCTCGTGGTTCTATGTTTCTGGAGAACCTTGACGATATAGAGACTTACTAACTTTTCCTAAATCCCTCTGAGTCTTAGTATTCTTATTGTAAAGTGGGGCTATTAATAACACCCACCGCATAAGGTTATTCTGAAAAGTAAATAAAGCAACATGTTTTCAGCACGTAGACAATGTCTACTGTTGTTCTCTTTCTCAAGACTCAGTTTCCCCATCTGTAAATGGGCATTGGCGCATTCATTCATTCATTCATTCATTCACTCACTTAAACACACACAGTGTCCAAGCTCAAGGCACTGTGGTTACGACCTGGAGTGGTTACAGAGGTGAGCCAGCCCCCGATCCTGCCAGGAGGGTCTCCATGTCTGCTGTTGGACCACACTGATAAGAACCCCCGTGGGAGAAGACGCACAGTATGTTTATGGGGACCAGAGGTGTGGGGTCAGGGGCCCCTCAGGGAGCTTGCTAGAGAGACTGTAAAGGTCACGGCATCACCAGCTTGGTGTAGTAACCAATATTCGTTGGTTTGAAATGGCAGTTTCTTGCTGTGGACTCTGGTTTGTGTAGCTGGAGTGTGTAGCTGGTGTGTGTGTGTGTGTGTGTGTGTGTTACTGGGGATGAATCCAGGATTGTTCTACCTCCGAGCTACACCCCCAGCCCTATTTTATTTTCTATTTTGAAACAGGGTCTCACTAAGTTGCAGAGGGCCTTGCTAAGTTGCCGAGGCTGTCCTTGAATCTGTGATCCTCCTGTCTCAGCCTCCCAAGTACTGGGATTACAAGCATGCACCACCACACCAGGCTCCTTGTAGCTGGAGTTTGAAAGGCATGTCAGCCCCGCTCCAGCCCTACTTTCTACCCTGGCTCGCCAAGCCTGCCAGAGACTGGGTCTACTGTCAAATGACAGTGAACACCCAGTTTTGACATCTCCATCTGAGCTTCACCTGGCTTCCCATCCCAAGACTGAGCATTGATTCCACTACACCTGAGGTGGAGCCGCACGAACATGTCTCAGGGATTACCCAGTCCCTGCCCAATTCCGGCAGTGGGGCCTTCTCCTGAGGGGAGGCCGGGCACTGGAGCTGTGGAGAGGCCAGGCCAGGTCTCTGGGATCCTGCGTCCCATGGGTCACATGCTTAACTCTGATACTTGCAGCCGGCTATGGGGCACTGACTCTCACCAACCAAACTCACAAGACACTGAAACATTCAAATCAGAATCCTACACTTAAGCTGGGTATATTTGTGGGGTTGAGAGGGATTATTCATCTCCAGCGACCAAAATATCTGCACCTGTTAACCACAGCAATTTTTTGTCTTTTATTTTGAATGGAGAAAAATTGATATGCCAAGGGTATTTAAATATCAGGAGTGGGCCTGCTGTCAGTGGCCTGGCCAAAGGCAGAGGATGTGTGAGTCCCAGGGGCCCTTGCGCAGTAGGTCTCAGGGAAGAAGCAAGATTTACGAGGTGACAGCCTGGCTGGGCCGCTGCTTCTGTCGGAAAAAGCCTCCCTGCAGTATTTTCTGTCTCGTCAACGCTGCATTTCATTTTAAATTGCAGCTGAAAGCAGATATTTTCCCTCTTGCCTATTACACCTCTTAATTTGTCTCTCCCTCTGCTGTTATTTGTCTCTATAAAGTGTTTTGCATGAAAGACCCACACAGCACAATGTTCCTTGGCCCTGGGTTAGGCTTAACCAGAAGGGAAGACACAGACTAAGACTAAGGGGGAATGTGAGGGCCTTGGGGTGGACCCCGGATTCTGAGAATACGTGCCTGGCAGTGGGTACCTGCCCATGATTTTGGAGATATCTGTTGTCAGCATTTGTACTAATACCTACATCTCTGTCTATGCATACTTTGGTATAATCATTTGGATGTGCACATCTAAGTTGTTTGTATGCCCACATGTCAGTCTCTGTGTGCATCTGTATCCGTGCATAGAAGCACACATGGGCGCGTAAACACACGTAGGCGAGTAGGTACACGGACATCACATGATGTGTGCCATCTCCGGCGCACAAACCCAGCGCTCTCTCTTTCCTTCTTCCCCAGGCTGCGGTCAGCATCGCTCCCTGCCCCACCCAAAGGCCCTGGCCCCGTTATAGGTTGTGGGAAAAGGAAGGCAGGGCAGTGGTCTGCGGGGCCAGCGGAAACACCGCCTTAGCTCCACCTAGCCGCGGCCACGGCTCTTTGGTTTGGCCCCAGCCACCCTCCACGGCCCAGCCTGCCACAGCAGCACCCCCGCGGCTCGGCGGAGGCTCCGAGAACCTCTGGGCAGCGCCCAGGGCGCGGGCTACCAGCTCCTTGACAGTTGAGCGCTGGCCCTGAGGGCGTGAGCGAGGTCATCTAACGAGGGGCAGAGCTCTCCAGGCTAGCCTGGTCTCGGGCCCCTTCTGGGGGACCACGACCCGGAGCAGCGCGGGCGCGGCGCGGGGGTTGTCTCGGTCGCTCCGGGTCCAGCGAACGCTGGGCAGTAACCAATGGGCGGCTGTGGCCCAGCGGGGATCCCTCCGAGGCAACCAATGACCTCGCTGCGCTCTCCACCCCCGCCCTCGCCAACCCCGCGCAGCTGGACCATTGGTGCTGGTGGGCTGGGGGAGTGCGCGCGGCGCGGGCTCTTTGGGGGGAGGGGGCGTGGCCTGGAGTCTGGCCTCAGCCCCCCACCGGCGCTCAGCCCCCGCGCCCCCTACCCGCAGACGCGAGGCCATTGGCCTGGCTGCAACGCCGCTGGTGGCGGCGGGGGCGGGGGCGGCCCGCGGGGCGCGCGCAGGTGGGCGTGGTCTGAGGGCGTGGCCCGGCAGGAGGCGGGGCCGCGGGCGCTGTCGCAGTGAAAGCCCGAGCGAGCCGCGGCGGCGGCGGCGGCGGGGGCGTCCGGGCGGGTGTGCGCGCGTGCGGGGCGCAGGCTCGGCGGCGGCGGCGGCGGCTCAGCCTGCGGCGGCGGCGGCGGCCGGTCTGGAGCGGCCGCTGCGAGGACGCCAGCTGCAGCGGGGGAGGCGCAGCCCGGGCTGCGCTTTCCGCGGAGCCGGCGGGGGCCGGGAACAGGTGATCCCAGCGGGAGCCCCGAGCCCCACCGAGTTGGCGGGGCTAGAGCCCGCGCTCCCGGGCGCAGCTGCGGCCGCCCCGCCGCGGCTCGTCGCGGACGGCGCCGGGCTCTGGGTCTGGGCTCGGGCATCCCTCCGCTCCCGGGGGCTTGCAAAGCCCCCCGGCCCCGCAGGCTCGGAAGTGCTGGCTCCCGGTCCCCGGCCTCGCCCCGCGCCCCGGCGCCCGCTCCCCGGCGGAGCAAAGTTGTGGACGTGTCGGGATAGCCGAGCCCGGGCGCTGTCGCGACCCGACCCGGAGTGCGCGCGCTCGGGGCAGCGCACACACGCCAGCCCCGCCGCCGCCTCCCCTTCCGCGCCGGCCTCCTCTGGAAACTGCTTCTGGGGCTGAAACTTTGGGCTCCGCCGAGCGCGGGAGGGAGGCCGGGGGACGAGGACGCCGCCCGGCCCGGGCCTGCGGGCGCCCCTCCGCACCCACAGCCCGGGCGCTGCGGGCGGCATGTGACGGCCCCGGCGGCGGCCGCCTCGCGGGAAGGCGCGGGCCCCGCAGACCCGGCCGGAGGGAGGCTGCGGCGCGCGGCTGGCCGTTGCGGGCCCGGGCTCCGAGCTGTGCCGCCGGGCTCGCCCGGGCCCCGCCGAGGTCGCCGCGCCCCCGCCCCAGCGCGGGAGGACTCGCTCCAAACTCCCTGAACTTCGGGGACTGCTCCAGAAGCAGTGAGACTCCGGGTGGGCAGCCCTGGCCAGGCCCTCCACGCCGGAGGCGCCCCTGCACGCCTCCACGCACGAAGCCCTGGTGGACACGGACACGTGCCTGGACTCCGAGGGTCTCGGGAGCCGCAGGCGGAGCTGACGGTCCCCTGGCCGGTCCCGGGCCACGATGCTCTTGAGGAAAGTGCCGGCCTTCGTCCCGGTCGCCCCGTGGGGGCTGCGGCTGCCGCAGAAATTCCTCTTCCTTCTCTTCCTCTCCGGCCTCGTCACCCTGTGCTTTGGGGCCCTCTTCCTGCTGCCCCACTCCTCTCGCCTCAAGCGCCTCTTCCTGCCCTCCCGGACCCAACAGCCCGGCCTAGAGGTGGTGGCCGACGTCGCTGGCCACCCCCCGGCCCGCGAGCAGGAACCGCCACCCAACCCGGCCCCGGCTGTGCCGGCCCCCGGCGAGAACGACTCCAGCAGCGGGACCAGTCTCCGCCGCAGGAAGGAATGGCTGCGGCGCACCCGCCCCACCGGGCCCCGGGAGGAAGCCCCGGCGACCCGGGACCACGGCGTCTCGGCCTCGAAGCCCGCGGAGGAGAGCGTCCCGTTCGGCTTTGACTTCAATGCGTTCCGGAGCCGTCTCCGCCACCCGGTCCTGGGGACCAGGTCGAATGAGAGTAAGAAGCCCCGGAACAGAGTGCGAGTCCAGCGGGAGAAGGTCAAGGAGGTAAGCACTTCGCCTCCCCCCACCTGCCCCGCCCCAGGGAAAGACCTCGTGCTCCGCTGCGTTTCCCCCGACCCTGGGCCCGCTCAGGACCTTAGACTCACTGTCACCTTCCCGTCTCCCCCAAACTTCTCTCTTCCCTGCATACTTTCCCAACAGGGGTTCAGTTACTGGCCCCACTGCTGAGGGATGGCAGCTGAACCCTGGCCCAGTTACGCTCCCTACCCCCATACTGGCCTTTCCTATTCGGCGCCCACCCAGGGGGCTCCACACCTTCCTTGGTGGAGTTGCTAGAGAGGAGTTCGGGTTCCCTCATGGGCACCCTCTCTTTGCTTTTGTAGTCGTGGGAGCCACTGGAAACATTGTTTCTCACAATGTTTTGAAGTCTTAACTCATGGAAACCCGTGTAGGACCTGGAAACCCAGGATATGAGTGACATTTGGTGTCCTGCAAATCCTGTGTGATCTAGCTAGCATCTTACAAATCAGAGACAGGTGCATTCTGCTGTTTCTACTGGGTTTTGGAACAGTCATACACAATTGCATGTGGTGTGGGGAGGGATGATCAGTAAGGTGGGTGGTAATGATGCAGGAGCTCTGGGGTTATTGGCTTAATGAAGCAGGTCTTGGGCTCCTTCCCTGTAGGGACTGTACTAGGAAGGGATTTAGAAGGATCACTCTGACTTTGAGTCAGAGTCTTAGTTTAAGAAATCAAAATAAAAGAGCCTCACCATGGCTTGAAGACAGTTGCCAGGTCGGCACTGGTGCCTGAGTATCTCTGCTGCTGTTAGAGCAGCTTGCTTGAGGCGTGAGCCCAGCAATGCAGAGGGGGCTGCAGTGACACCCCCGGGCCACGAGGGGGCTGTGGGCGAGCAGTGGGCCAGGGTCTCCTCCCTAGAAATGAGAGGATGCTCTCCCCTTCCCATGGACCCAGAAGCAAAGAGCTGCTTCAGTCTGGACTACTTGGTTTGCTGCAAGGCAGTCAGCAGGTCTGCCCAGATTTCCAGGGAAAGCAGGCAGCAAGGGTCAGGACCTGCCCTGCCCAGCCCTACTCAGAACCGGTGAAGAGCCCAGCTACCCCTTCTCTTGTCTGAACTGTTCTTCCTCCCAATGCCCACCTCTCCCCCATTTGTCTCTGCTCTTAACTCAGCTGTGTTGTGCTGAGTCCAGTTTGAGATTGTCTTAACTAGCAATCACAGGGCATTTTGTGGAGTCAAGATAGGAAGCCATAAAGGAGCTGAGTCTGTGTGTGTGCGTGCGTGTGCCTGCCCAACGGCTGTTTCCAAATTCTTGTTGAAATCTCAAAGGTTAATTGAAGGCTAGAATTTGCTGTAGCAAAGCAAGGGGCATCCTCTCTCCCCTTTCAGTTAAGGATCTATGTTGCTCAGAGTTTACCCACCGCTCCCTTTCTAGAAGCTGCTTCTGAGTGCATTAGCTTCCCGCCCTCCCCCTCCTGGACCTCCTAGGAGAGCAGCAACTTCCAGTGAAATTACATATAATTTGCACTTGTGCAATTTTCCTGGGATGTCCAGAGCCACCATCAGATTTTTGGAAGGCTTCCCAAAGGGTTAAGAATTAGCTGCTATCCTCACGAGGTGTGTGTGGCACATTTCTGGAAGCCTGGGGTTGGATTCATGGTAGGAGGGGTAGGATGGCTAGTTGAGGATGTGGTTCTCCTCCTTGATGCAAAGACTCTCCCTGGTGGAGTGAAGCCAGTAGCAGGTGTGAGGGCCCTATGTTTGCAGGTGGATGTAAAACAAAAGGATGGGAGGAGGTCTGTGTTGGTTGCCAGTTTTCTGGATCTGGCTGTGTGGTACCTCCTTACCCCCTTGGGAGTAGCTAGAGCCATGCTTACATTTATCTCCAGTTGGTGTTCAACAGCCCTTTTTTACTATCTTGAAGCAGCAGGGTGTGGTGGCACACACCTGTAATCCCAGTACTTGTGAGGCTGAGACAGGAGGATTGCAGGTTTGAGGCTAGCCTCAGCTACTTAGTGAGTCTCTCAACAACCTAGCAAAACCCTGTTTCAAAAAAAAGAATAAAAAGGTCTGGAGATGTAGCTCAAAGGTAGAATGCCCCTGAGTTCAATCCCCAGTACCATCACCACTAAATGCGTGCGTGTGTGTACGCACACACACACACCACCACCACCACCACCACCACCACAAGTGCTCCTCAGAGTGGATGGGGCTGGTGTATATAAACTGTTTTGGTTGCTGTTATTTTTTTGTTTTCTTCTTGTTTTTGCAGAACTGGGGATTGAACCCAGGGGCACTTTACCTCTGAGCTACACCCCAGCCCTATTTTTTATTCTTTATTTTGAAACAGGGCCTCAGTAAGTTGCAGAGGGCCTCACTAAGTAGCTAAGGCTGGCTGCAAACCTGCTATCCTCCTGTCTCAGCCTCCCAAGTACTGGAATTACAAGCGTGCACCACCACGCCCGGCTACACTGCTATGTTTTGAAGCCTGTTGTCTCTTCAGGCTTCTTGAGTTTGTGCTCCCTTATGCTGCCAGAAGAGTATGGGGCAGAGTTTTCGGCTTAGATGTTCTCCAGGAGTCACCCTACTTGCTGTTCCAGGGGCGTCTTCATTCCCTCATCTCTCTACCTCAGGGTAGACCATTTTGCTTTAGAAAGTGTCTGTTTTCACAAAAGAGACTGTGGCATTGGTCCCCGATTTGTTTCTTTCCAGACATGGATTGATTAGACCCACAGAACAGAGGGAGAGCTAGCATCAGATAAAAAGGCCCCGCTCTTATGATATTTTTAAAGTGAAAGTAAACACAGAGACAGAGTCAGAGAGGGTGACAAACGAGAGTGAATGGAAGTGGGCCCCGGGGCTCCAGACCAACAAAGCGTATTTACGAACATTCTAGTTAGAGAGATGGATGTGGGTGTGAGGTCCGTGCTGATAGGACGGGTTACAGCTGCGGGTTCCGGGCGCATTGGGAAACACTTTGTCCCTAGAACCAACCATGTTTCCTCATCTCCACCCCCCATTTTGGAACATTGGCGAAAACGCGGTGGAGAGGGGAGACCCAGAGATCCTGGGCTGGAGTCTTGGCTCACCTGTCAACCATCTGACTTGCAGAAGCCACCTCCTCTCCTGCCTGGACCTAGGACAGGGCGAGGGAGAGGCAAATAGGCTGTGGCCTCCAGCCCTGACCCCTCGGTGGACCACCAGTTGAGCTTTCTCTATTCTCAGCCTCTTAATTCTGTGAAGTCAAGGATGGTAGGGTGGTGCTGCCAGCCCATGAGTAGCTAGCTATTCAGGTGTTTAATAAGTTAAATATTCCTAGCACCCAATTGAACTTTGCAAATGGGATTGACAGATCATCCTCTTAGGAACATGAAGAGTAAAGGTTTTGGTTAGAGCTCAGAGTGGTGGTGCACACCTATCATCCCACTACTTGGGAGGCTGAGACAGGAGGATCGTAGGTTCGAGGCCAGCCTCAGCAACTTAGACTCTTAGCAACTTAGAGAGACTCTGTTTCTAAATAAAAAGGAAAATAGGGCTAGGGGTATAGTTCAGAGGTAGAATATCCCTGGAGTCAATCCCTAGTACCCCCCACACCCCCACAATGGTGTTGGCTGGAATGTAAAGAGGGAAACTTGTTAGCAGCCTTCCCGTTCAGACTGAGGATTGTATGGGGAACAGGAGTCCTCATCCAAAGGTGAATTTCTTGGAATCTGACCTCAGACTTTCTCACATGTCAAGGGCTGGGTGGGAATGTATAGCTTATTAAGTTCACATTCAAAGATTTCACACTAACCTGGGGCCCACTGATGATAGTTGGCTGCCGATCTCAGAAACCTCAGTTGTCCCTTCTGGTGAAGAGGGATTTTTGTTAAAGGGAGCCAGGCGGTCTAGGGCAGTGGGTAGAGGGAACTGGAGTTGGGCTGCTCCTGACCCATATGGTACTTTTGGATAAATCAGAGAGAGGGCTGCTTCCTCTGGTTAGATGCAGCCCTACTCTGGAGTGCTAGGACAAGAAGAACGTTCTACCTCCTAGCTACACCCCAGCCCTAAATTTTTTAAGTCTGAAATGGGGTCTCGCCAGGTTGCTGAGGCTGTCCTTGAACCTGTGATCCTCCTGTCTCAGCCTCCCAAGTACTGGGATTACAGATGTGCACCACTGTACCCACCTCCAAGAAGTCCTTTGAAAGTCGCAGTAATTTTCTGAGTGGAGGGCTAACTTGAAGGGAGTGGTTGCGTCTCCCCTGCCTGGATAGCAGGCATCGGGAGGCTGCCTGGAGTGGCCCTGGAGTGCCTGTGGCCCCGCAGGGAGTGCGCCAGCTCTCGTCAAGCCTCGGGGACAGGGCTGAGCTGGGATGGCGTCTGAGTAAGTCATCTTGGCAAATGATCTTTGCTCCCATTAACGGGCCGGTTGTTAGTCATGTGCGGTTTCTCTGTATATCTGATTTATCGTCAGTGGTCCCCGCGACAGGTAGGAAAATTAAAAGGCCTTGTGTTCTTTGTAGCATGTGAATCTGTGCCTGTGGGATGTTCGGGATAATTAATATTAGGAGCAGCTCAGATTTAAATAGCTTCCCCTCCACGAGCTCTGAGTTGCAAATCCAGTGAAGATGCTGCTTTCCTTCCTCATCTTTCAGTTTCTTTCCTACGCCCTTTTATGATAGGTTTGATATAGATAGAGACTGGCTATCATAACTGGACAGGTCCCTCGGGAGACCCTTCCGTCTGAAGCCCAGCCACACGCCCCCTCCTCCCTCCTTAGAACTGAACACCAGTGATGGTGTTCAGTTAGAGTGACGCTCAGGACGTGTCCCCAGCAGCTGCGCTCACACCTGCAGTTTGGTGGCTCTCCGCTTTCGTATTGCGCTGTACCATCATTTTGGGGAATTAGACATCCTGGGAGCAATTGCTCCTCAGGCCTCGCATCCTTAACTGTGTCTTTAGTGTTGGCGCAGGAAACAAATCAAATGGTGACTTTTCGCAGTCAGCTGCGTGTTCCACGATACAGTTAGCGGGGGCTGGGGGTAAGAACTCTGTGGTTTTCAGAGTGACTGATTTACATTCAAGTTCAAGAAATGCCTTTTTTCTAGCTTTCCCGGAAGACTGATCCATTACTCTACCAAAAATAAATATTGTAATATATATTAGGTCTACTTCACTCGAAGGGACTTAACATTTTTTTTCTCTATTGAAAAGAGTAAATCAGGCTTGCATATTGTGAAGCCCCATGCAGGGTCGCTGGCTGGTGATCTAGGTGGGCGCCCAGCCTTGTGGGTCCTGGCTCTGGCTTGGGAAGGCACCTGTCTGCCTCCCAAGTTGAGTGTGCAGTAGGGGAGGTGTTGGGAGCTTCAGGAAACTCTTTCTCCCTGCCTGACTTCCATTGGCCAAATTGTCAAAGCCGTAGCAAGGAAATGATGACCACAGGATTCAGGAGAGGAGTTGCCCAGAGTGAATTCATGGGTATTTATTACATGACTAGAAAACAAGGGCCACCCATGGAGCACAGATATCATGAACCAAGGATTGTTACTATCCCAGTTTTGTGCACCTGCAGTCCAAAAGACCAGGCTCCTTCAAACCATAAGCCAGGGCTCCTGATTTCCCACTTTCCTTGGGCCACGGTTTTCATTCACAAGTGTTTGCAGAATTGAGAGGAAAGAAACAGCCAGACGTGGTGGTGTACACCTGTAATTCCAGGACTTGGGAGGCTGAGACTGGAGGATCGCAGGTTCGCGTCCAGCCTCAGCAACTTAGAGCATGTTTCAAAATAAAATAGGGCTGGGGGTGTAGCTCAGAGACATAATGCCCCTGGGTTCAATCCCAGTACCACAAAAAAACAATAGATTTTCCTAGTACTGTATTTCCATGGCAGATGATGGTAAGAAACCAAACTGGAGACTTCTTCAGAGAATTCTGAGGACTCCTAGTCCTGCCTCCCCCTTCCTCCCTGGTGCCCCTTCCTTCCCGGGATGGTCAGAGGCTCAGGCGGCACCGTTATGATTCTTTCTCTTAGATGCAGAGTTGCTGCAGCTGAGGTCACTGTGGGTCAGACCTGCTGCAGTGTCTCCACCTGCAAGGGGACAAAAGCCACCAAGACCACAGCTGCAGGCTTCTGTGTGGCAGCCCAGTGGTAGGTGTCTTCTCCTCCGAGAAGTCTGTTTTCTAAGAGTTGGGTTCAGAGCACCCCCAAACTCAATAGGTGGGTGGTAAGAAGAGCTCCTACTCACATGGGGGTCTCAGTACATCTCTCCTTTTTTGGGGGGAGGTACTGGGGATTGAACCCAGGAGCATTCTACCTCTGAGCTATACCCCCAGCCCTTTTTAATTTTTATTTTGAAACAAGGTCTCAGTAAGTTGCTGAGGCTGTCCTTAAACCTGCGATCCTTCTGTCTCAGCTTCCCAAGAACCGGGATTACAGGCATGCGCCACTGTGCCTGGCTCTATGTCTCTTAACTCCGAGTCTTCCTTAATTAGGGGCTGAGTCCAGGGCCATTGTCCATGTGTTTTAGTACAGTACCGTTACTGGTGACTCTCAGAGAGGAAACTGTTGGCATTTCCACCAGAAGATGGACCAGTGTGCTTTTATGTGGCCTCTTCTGGGAGTCAGCTGCTCTCTGGGTTCTGTGTGAACCTCTGGGCAAGTGTTTCCACTGGCCAAATAACGGAAGGTTTCTCTCCCCTCCTTCCACCTCTGACCTCTTCTGAAGCGTCACACTCAACGCAAGCCATGCCTGCTGCCTTGGTGGTCACGGTGCGCTGTACTGTGCAGCACGGCCATGTCCTGTGGGGGTCAGTGAATCGTGTCAGGAGGACTGCAGGCCCACCAGTGCCTGCCCTTTGTGCTCTCCTCTCCCTCTTTCATGGCCTTGTGAAGTACATACTATTTATCTAAGTATAATTTATATATAGTGAAATGCACAGACCTTAAATATACAGTTTGCTGAATTCTACCAAATGCAGAGAACCACGTACACCATACCCCTGTCGGGATGGGAACTCTCCCATCACTTCAGAACGTTCCTTTGCTCCTTCCCAGTCAGCCTCCCTCATCCACCTCCCGCAACCCCCAGTCAGCGCCTTGATTTCTCTCCGCAGAGATTAGTGTGGCCTGTGCTAGAATTTCACACAAACAGGGTATGCCCTGTGGTACAAGGCTTCTTTCACTGGGCAATGTTGTGGTAAAATTCATGCAGGCTGTGTGTGTTGGCACTTCATTCCTTTTTATTCTTGAGCTGTAGGCTGTTGCATGATTTCACCACATTTTATCAGTTCACCTGTGGTTGGATTTTTGGGATGTGACTGTTCACGATTGAAGCTGCTATGAGCGTTTTATGTACAAGTCCTTCTGTGTGAGTACATTTTTATTTCTTCTGTGTAATTACCTAGCAGTAGAATTGCTGGTTCAGAAAGGTAATACATGTTTGACTTTATACAGCTGGGCATGGTGGTGCACACCTCTAATCCTAGTACTTGGGAGGCTGAGTCAGGAGGATCCCAGGTTTGTGGCCAGCCTTAGCAACTTAGTGAAACCCTGCTTCAAAATAAAAACAATATAAGACTGGGGGTATATCTCAGAGGCAGAATGCCCCTTGGTTCAACCCTCAGTAACACACACATGTACAAAACAAACTGGAAACACTTTCCACAGGTAGACTGTTCTATACTCCCACCAGCAATGTGTATGAGTTCTCCATCCTT
>PVLC010003603.1:79339-95237 GCA_004027655.1 Graphiurus murinus
AGTACTGGGGATTGAACTCAGGGGCATTCTACCTCCGAGCTATACCCCCAGCCCTATTTTTTATTCTTTATTTTGAAACCGAGTCTCGCTAAGTTGCGGAGTGCCTCACTAGGTAGCTGAGGCTGGCCGCGAACCCGAATCCTCCGGTCTCAGCCTCCCGAATGCTGGGAATACAATCGTGCGCCACCATGCCCAGCTTATTCAAACCTTTTGCTTTTTTTTTTACTTAAAAAAATCAGGCTGTTTATCATCTTATTTTTTTTTTTTAATTTTTTTTTTGTGGTACTGGGGATTGAACTTGGGTGTTCTACCTCCGAGCTATACCCCCAGCCCTATTTTTTATTCTTTATTTTGAAACCGGGTCTCACTAAGTTGCGGAGGGCCTCACTAGGTAGCTGAGGCTGGCCGTGAACCTGGATCCTCCGGTCTCAGCCTCCCAAATGCTGGGATTACAAGCATGCGCCACCATGCCCAGTGCTTATCATCTTATTGAATTGTACATTTTATTTTTATACTTTGCATACAGGTCCTTTGTCAGCTGTATATATTGTAAACATTTACCCCCTGTGATTATTTTTTCAGTTTCTTAATGGTATCATTCAAAAAGCAGAAGGGCAGAAGTGTTGTTTGTTTGTTTGTTTGTTTTGTACTGGGGATTGAACCCAGGGCCTTCTATGTCTGGGTTACACCCTCAGACCTATTTTTATTTTTTACTTGGAAACAGGGCCTCACTAGGTTGATGAGAGCCTCACTAAGTAGCTGAGGCTGGTTACAAACTCCCAGTCCTCCTGTCTCAGCCTCCCAAGTACTGAGATTACAAGTGCACGCCACCATGCCCAGCTAGAAATTTTAAATTTTTACAAAATCCAGTGTATCATGGTTTTCTTTTTTTGTTAGTGCTTTCTGTGTCTTATTTTTAAAAAACCTTTGCCAACCCCAAGGTTATGAAGGTAATTTCCTTTTAATTCCAAAGGTTCAATCATTTTAGTTTTTACAGCTAGGTCTCTTATCCGCTTCAAATTATTTTTTTGTATGGTGTGAGGTAGGGGTTGAGGCTGATTATTTTACGTTTAGATGTTATTTAGCACTATTTGATGAATGAACTTTCCTTTCTCTGTTGAATTGTTTTGATGCCTTTGTTAAATTAAAATTTGTTAAATTAAATGACTATATAGATGTGTGTGGCTCTGTTTCTGGACTCTTCCATTCCTATTGATTTACTTTTATGCCATATCATAGTACTTTTTTTTCTTTTCTCTTTGTGGTACTGGGGATTGAACCCATGAGCACTCTACCTCTGAGCCACACATCACCAGCCTTTCTTATTTATTTATTTATTTATTTATTTTTTAATTTTGAAACAGAGTCTCACTAAGTTGCTAAATTGCTGAGACTGGCCTCGAACCTGTAATCCTCTGTCTCAGCCTCCCAAATATTGGGGTTACAGTTGTGTGCCTCCATGCTCGGCTGCCATTCCATACTGTCTTGATGCTGTAGCTTTATCGTAAGTCTTGAAAATATGTAGTGTGATTCCTTCATCTTTGCACTTCTTTTTCAAAATTGCTTTGGCTATTACAGCTTGTTTACATCTGTATACATTTGAGAACGTTTGTCAGTTTTTGTGAAAAAATCTTGTTAGGATTTTAGTTGGTTTTGCCTTGAACTATAGATCAAATGGGAGGAGAACTGTTATCTTAACAGTGTTGGGGCTGAGGATGGCGCCTCAGTGGAAGAGCACTTGCCCAGCATACACACAGCCCTGGGGTTCATCCCTAGTACTGCAAACACACACACACACACACACACACACACACACACGCACGTACACACACACACACACACACACACACACCAATCCTCCCCTCCAAAAACTCCACAAAAACAGTGTTTTAATCCATGAATATGGTTTCTTTTTCCATTTGTTTAGGTTTTGTCTTAACTTCTCTCAACAATGTTTTGTGGTTTTCAAAGTAGAGGGCTTGAACATTTTTAATTTAACCATGCTTCTATTTTACATGTTTTATGATGTTATAAATATATTCTTTAAGTTTTTATTTTCTAATGTATTCTTTAAATTTTTATTTTCTAATCATAATCTATGCTAGTTCATAAAAGTCCAGTAGACCTTATTGAATTCATTAGGTTGTTTTGGTAGGTTTGTCAGGATCTGTTATGTGTACAGTCACGTTGTTTGTGAGTCGAGACAGCTTTATTGCTTTCTTTGCAACCAGTAGGACTTTTATTTCTTGTTCTTGCTTCATCACACTGGCTAGAACTTCAGCTTAATGTTAAACAGAGGTAATGAGAGCTGACTCTTTGCCTTGTTCTTGCTCCCAAGGGTCTTTCATCACTACAATGTTAGATATAGGTTTTTGATAAATGCCTTTTTTCTGCGTGAAGAATTTTCCTTCCATTTCTAGTTTCCTGACTTTTTAAAAAATCAGGAATAATATTGTTATCAAATGCATTTTATGGTAGCTGGGCATGGTGGCGCGCACTTGTAATCCCAGCATTTGGGAGGCTGAGACCGGAGGATCTGGGTTCGAGGCCAGCCTCAGCTACCTAGTGAGACACTCCACAACTTAGAGAGATCCTGTTTCAAAATAAAGAATAAAAAATAGGGCTGAGGGTATAGCTCAGAGGTAGAATGCCCCTGAGTTCAATCCCCAGTACCGCCAAAAAAAAAAAAAAAAAAAAAAAAGCATTTTAATGCCTCTATGGAGATATGGTTTTCTCTTTAATTCTGTAGATATGGTGAATAATACCAATTTAATAATAATGTTGCAGGGCGTGGGAGTGCACGCCTATAATCCTAGTACTTGGGAGGCTGAGACAGGAGGATCACAGGTTTGCCACCAGCCTCAGCTACCTAGTGAGGCCCTCAGCAACTTAGTGAGACCCCCTTTAAAAAAAAAAAAAGAGCTGAGGGTGTAGCTCAGAGGTAAAATGCCCCTGGGTTTAATACTCTGTACCAAAAAAAAAAAAAAAACAACCCTTAAAAATAGTTCAACTAGTAGTTTATTTGTTGATCTTTTCTAAGAATCAACTTTACTTTTAAAATATCCACTTAAAAATTTTGTATTTCTTGCTTCATATATTTTATATTTCTCTTTTGGGGGGAAGTGTTGGAGATTGAACCTAGGAGCATTCTGTCTTTGAGCTACACTCTCAGCTTCTCCCCACCTTTTTTTTTTTTTTTTTTTGCGGTACTGGGGATTGAACTCAGGGGCATTCTACCTCCGAGCTATACACCCAGCCCTATTTTTTATTCTTTATTTTGAAACAGGGTCTCACTAAGTTGCGGAGTGCCTCACTAGGTAGCTGAGGCTGGCCTCGAACCCGGATCCTCCGATCTCAGCCTCCCAAATGCTGGGATTACAAGTGTGTGCCACCACACCCGGCTACCCCCCACCTTTTTTTAAATAGAGTCTTGCTAAGTTGCTGTCTTGCTAAATTGCTGAGGGAGGCTGGCCTCAAACCTGAGATCCTCCTGTCTCAGGGTCCTAAGTACTAGAATTACAGGCATACCCCACTGCACCCAGATATTCATCTTTTTATTTTTTTAACCCATCTGTATCTTTGTGTTTGAAATGTGTCTCTAATAAAGAGCACATAGTTTTAAAAGTCTTGTCTTTTTAATCCAGTCTGACAATCTCTGCCTTTTAATTAGTGGTTATTCTATTTACATTTAATGTAATATTTATGTAGTGGGGTTCAAATCTACTATGTAGCAGATTTTTTAAATTAGTCCCATATATCCTTTGTTTCCTTCCAAGACTTCTTTTGGATTAATCAAGTATTTAAAATTATATTATCTATTATACACCCACATGCATATTTAAGTAGTTAATTACTAGAATTTTTATCTGTATCACAATCTACTTGAACTAATTTATCATTCCATGTATAACACAAAACCGTTACAGTAATGTACCTCCATTTACCCAATTTGCATACTGATGTTGTCCTGTATTTAGCTTCTACATATGTTATAAACCCTATAATATATTGATTTTATTTTTGCTTTATTTTATTTTATTTTTTGATTTTTTTTTTCATCATGCTAAGGACTGAACCCAAGGGCATTCCACTTCTGAGCTACACCCCCAGCTCTATTTTATTTTTTATTTGGAAACAGGGTCTTACTAAGTTCCTGAGGCTGGCTTTGAGCTTGCTATCCTCCTGTCTCTGCCTCCCAAACACTGGGATTATAGGTGTGTGTCACCACGCCCAGCTATTTTTGCTTTAAACAGGCATTGTCTTAAATTAATACATTGGAGTCTTTTTTATCCACATTCTTACTGTTCTCTTTTTTTTTTTTCTGGTATATTTGGGTTTCTGTCTGGTAACGCGTTCCTTTAGCATAAAAAAGGCCTCTCTCCATTCTTGTCCTATAGGTTTGCTGGTGACACAGTTTGGCAGCTTTTGTTGATCTGAAAATGTCTCTATTTTGTCTTCATTTTGAAAGAGTAGTTTTGCCGAACATAGATTTTCAGACTGACTTTCTTTCCCCTTTACAAAGATGTCATTCCATTTCCTTATAGTTTGCACTCTTTCTGATAAGATGTTAGAGGGTGCACACCTGCATATAATGTCTTTCTCTTCCCTTTGGGAACATTCATGTTTATTTGTAGTTTTCAGCAGTTTGACTATACCGTACCTAGGTGTGGTGGTCTTTGTTGATCCTTCTTGGGTTTTATTGAGCTTGTTTTGCCTGTTGTTTGATATTTTTCCATCAGTTTGGAAAAAAGTTCGGCCCACATTTCTTCAAATAGTTTTCCCACCTGGCATGGTAGCTTACACCTGTAATCCCAATACTTGGGAGGCCAAGACCAGGAGGACTGCAAGTTTGAGGCCAGTGTGTTGTAACTTAATGAGACCCTGTAACAAAATAAAAATAGTAAAAAATCTGGGGATGGCGCTTAGAGCTGGAACATCCCTGGGTTTAATCCCCAGTACTACACACACACATACCCCATCCAGTTTATCTGTTCATTTCTTTTCATCTTGAACTCTATTTACACATACATTAGACTGCTTGATCTTGTCTTGAAGGCCACTGAATTCTATTCTTTTTTTGTGTATGTGTGTGTGTGGGGGGGGGTACTGGAGATTGAACCCAGGAACATTCTACCTCTGACCTCTGAGCTATACCCCTAGTCCTATTTTATTTTAATCCCCAGTACTACACACATACATAATCCCATCCAGTTTATCTGTTCATTTCTTTTCATCTTGAACTCTATTTACACATACATTAGACTGCTTGATCTTGTCTTGAAGGCCACTGAATTCTATTCTTTTTGTGTGTGTGTGTGTGGGGTACTGGAGATTGAACCCAGGAACATTCTACCTCTGACCTTTGAGCTATACCCCCAGTCCTATTTTATTTTTCATTTTGAAACAGGATCTCACAAAGTTGCGGAGAGCCTAAGTTGCTGAGGCTGTCTGAGAACCTGTGATCCTCCTGTCTCAGCCTCCCAAGTACTAGGATTACAGGCATGTACCACCACACCTACCTAGCTCATCTTTTTTTTTTTTTTTTTTTTTTGCCTTTCTCTTTTTGCGTTTGAGGGATCATTTATATGAACCTATCTTCAGCTGTGTGGGGTGGTGCATGCCTGCAATCCCAGTGTCTGGGAGACTGAGACAGAAGGATCACAGGTTCAATACCAGCCTCAGCAGCTTAGTGAGGCCCTCAGCAATTTAAACCCTGTTTCAAAATAAAAATAAAAAAGGGCTGAGGGTATAGCTCGGAGGCAGAATGCCCCTCAGTTTAATCCCTAGTAACACACACACACACACACACACACACACACACACACACACACACACACGATTCTATATGAACCTATCTTCAAGTTCACTGAGCTTTTCTTCTATAGTATATAATCTCTTGTTAAATCTTCCCAGTGATTTTTTTTTTTTATTTCAGATAATCATTACTTTTAGAATTTCCATTTGGGCCTTTATAAAGATTTTTGTTTCTCTTGAGATTTCCCATGTGTTTATTCATTGTGTCTTTATTTTCCTTTACATCCTAAGATACATTATAGCAGCTTTAAGAAGAAGTCTTGTTTGCTCTTTCCAGCATCTCTTATCACGTGCTCTGCCTCGATTGATTGATTGATTTGCCTCCCGGTTATGAGTCACATGTTCTATTTTTTTGGTCCTAGGGATTGAACCCAGGGGAGTTCTACTTTGAGTTAAACCCTCAGCTCTTTTTATTTATTTATTTATTTTTTGTTTTGAAACAGTGTCTCACTAAGTTGCTGAGGCTAGCCTTGAAGCTGCAATCCTCCTGTCTCAGCCTCCCAAGTACTGGGATTAAGGTGTGTATCACCACACCCAGTTTGTGTCTGCCTTTTTAGAAAATTCCATGCCAAATTGTTGTGGATGCTACGTTTTTGAGAGTCAGATTCGTCTGCTTCAAAACAGTTTTCCTCCTCCCCTTTTTTTGTTAGGGGATCAGCTGTCAGGGTACCTTCCTCTGGCAGCTTTATTCTCTACTCTTCATTTTTTTTCTTTTTAATTTCTAATCTGAAGGTGGCTAGGAAACCATTTATCTACCTTGTTGCCATTATATGTAAAGTAGGAATAAGCAATAAGCAGTCATGGAATAGATCTCTAAAGACTCCTGAATCAAATGTATGATGTACAGATCTTAGCATAGTTTAGATATTTAAAGATTCTTATTTTTTTGTAATTGGCATTAGATGACTGGAATATAATTTTTTTTTTTTTTTGGTTGAAACAACAACCTGAATAGAGACAAGAGGCTTCTAATTTCTGATTGATACCATTTCAGATTGCTTTTGCATATTCTTTTGCTCATCTGCTTAGATGTTAGGAATAATGTTTGTTAGTGCTCTATAATGTTCTAGCAGTCTCTATTACTGTGACTTTCCTCTCAGGATTTTACAAACTGTCAAATATTTTCTCTGGGCTCTTTACCTTAAGTCTAATCACTATCTTAAATTTTGTTTTATAAATCTGTATAATAATAATAATAATAATAATAATAATAATAATAATAATAATAATAAATGCTAGGTTGGTAATGCACACCTGAAATCCCAGTACTTACTTGGGAGCTGAGACAGGAGGATTGCAAGTTCAAGGCCAGCCTCAGCAACTTAGTAAGACTCTCAGCAACCTAGTGAGAACTTATTTCAAAATAAAAAGGGCTGGAAGTGTAGCTCAGATGTAGAATGCTCCTTGGTTCAATCCCCAGTGCCCCCCCCCCCAACACACACCCAAAAAGAAAGAATGACCGAATGAATTGTGCACATAAACCAAACTGCTGAAGTACTCATCAGGGGCAGCTAAGTAAACACAGCTGCGGAAGTTCCCAGGGTGCTCTGAGATCTGATTCCCTCACTTGGGAATGTGCCTGTGAAGTAAATGTTGTGTCTCATTGCAAAAATTACCTTTAATTTTCTTTGTCTCATTTGGGATAGCTAAGGGTATTGAATAAAAGTTAGAAGTCTCTCATTTACGCCGGGCGTGGTGGCGCACGCTTGTAATCCCAGCATTCGGGAGGCTGAGACCGGAGGATCCAGGTTCGCGGCCAGCTTCAGCTACCTAGTGAGGCCCTCCGCAACTTAGTGAGACTCGGTTTCAAAATAAAGAATAAAAAATAGGGCTGGGGGTATAGCTTGGAGGTAGAATGCCCCTGAGTTCAATCCCCAGTACCCCCCCCAAAAAAAAGGTCTCTCATTTAAGATCCCTCTTCTTCAGCCCCAGCCCTGGAAAGAGCTCTTCAGAGGTTGAACCTAAACTTTGCCAAAGAAATGCTCATTTCCTGTGAAGACATTTCAGCACCGGTTCTGTTTTTCTTCTGCCCTTATATTGTTGTTGTTCTTTTTTTGTGGTACTGGGGATTGAACCCAGGGGAACCCCAGTCATATTTTATTTTTTTTATTTTGAGACAGGGTCTTGGTAGGTTGCTGGGGCTCACTAAGTTGCTGAGGCTATCCTTGAACCGGTGATCCTCCTATCACAGCCTCCTAATGCACTTGTGTTCTTGACCTAAATAAGCACAGCTTCCTCCTTCCCAGCCCTCCTAGAAGCCATTCCCCATGTGTGCCACATAACCTTACAGAGATCTGTAGAGGTCTTGGTTTTAAATTATAAGAATCTACGGGAAAGGGAGGCTTTAGTTTCTTCCTTTCAGAACTGGACCTTTTGGAAAACAGCCTATGAAATAAAATCAATTTTGCTACCTCATAGTATCAGAAAACCTTTTTAAGGAAGGTTCTTGTTTTGGTAGAAAAATAGAGGCTCAGGCCAGAGATTCATAGCAGTTTCAGATATGAGTCTTCTCAGGTGTGTAATTACAAAAGGCATAGAGACTGCACACGGATGTGCTCTCAGAGCTGGTATTGTGCAGTAGCCTGTCTATAATCATGCCAGGAGGCCCGTGTCTGATTATTGATCCTTGAGTAGCTGAGAATGGTACCAGAGTTGTGTCAATCCAGATGGAGCAGAGAGAGACAAACAGTATACATTTCCTGTGATTAGGCACTGGATTGGATTACAGCATAATAAGATTCTCTGTACTCTGCATAAAGTGCTCTTTGACCTGGCACCGGTAGGAGCAGGATTCCTGGAATTAGAAGTCTACTTGCATGTTAGAGAAGGATGGTGGTAGTGAAGGGTGTGGGGGGTGTGGGGGGGGGAGCTGGGCGTGGTGACACACACCTGTAATCTCAGTACTTGGGAGGCTGAGACAGGAGGATCGCAGGTTTGAGACCAGCTTCCTCAGCAACATAGCAAGGTTCTCAGCAACCTAGTGAGACCCTGTTAAAAAAAAAAAATTATATATATATAATATACTACCACCATCCTTCTCTAACATGCAAGTAGACTTCTAATTCCAGGAATCCTGCTCCTACCGGTGCCAGGTCAAAGAGCACTTTATGCAGAGTACAGAGAATCTTATTATGCTGTAGCATAATATATGCTGAATCATATATATATATATATATATATGGGGGGGTGGAGGGATGTAGCTCAGAGGTAGAATGCCCTTGGGTTCAATCCCCAGTACCAAAAAAGAAAAGGGGCATAGACTCTTTCGTGTTTTCCATGCAGGAATCCCCAAGGAGTCGGCTTCACAGGAAAGTGGGGCTGGGCTGGGGTGGTGCCCGCGTCTCCTAGACAGAGGCCTGCCCCACGTGATGCAGTGTTCGAAGCACAGCCCCAGCCCCCCATTAAGAGCTAAGCGGATCTGCCCAGCAGCCTGTGGCCTGTGGGTTTGGACTGTAATCCCGACAGAGTGGCGATCTGGAGAGGGGAATGACCAGCTCCAGCCCGAGGAGTTTATACTGGGATGCTGGGACTCGGGCCTCCTCCCCCGGCTCCGAGGTTGGTGTTCTTCCTACCCCACCATCCGAAGGCCCAGGGGTGATAATTTAGGATGGAATAGCTTAGAAATTGCCATAGTCTGGGTTGGTATTCACAAGAACAGCTCTTGTGAGATCCTTTACTGCAATCTGGAATCTCTCCAAGTCCCTCCTGTTAAATCAGGGGTGAGATGTAATTGTTTGGGGTACAGCTCGAGCTGTGGGACTTTTCAGACTTGCCAGGCAGTTCTATGTGCAGCCAGGCTTTCCTAACCTGAGGTCACGTTGCCTCAGCCGAGGCACCATCACCTTTCTGGCTGTGCTTTGACCCACTTATGGGAGGGGTTGGAAATTTTCTCTATTTAAGACCTGCACTAGGATTGGGTCAGAGGAAAGGTGGGGCAGCGGGGGGCTTGGAGGGGGGCATGGAGAAGACTCAGTTAAAACTGAGTTTTCCAGATTAAGAGTAGATACTATTCCCACGATCGAGAGATGCCCTAGATTTCGTTAAAACTTTAAGAAAAACATTGAAAACACCAACTGCATATGGAGTGTCAGCTATACACCGCAAACTAAAGCAAAGACTAAAGCTGACGAATCTCTGGCTGTAGGAATTTTATAGTGCAATATTGTCATGTGCCTGGTTCACTTCCTACCACAAACAGATGCCTAGAGGTAGGGAAACATTGCTTAGCTGTATAAATATTTGCCTGTCCCACCTAAATCTTTTTTTGGGAGAAGCAGACAGGACATAAACAGCTGCAATGAAAATATTTGCTTGTTCAGAAGTCTTATTTCCCAACAGGCCATTCCCTCCCTCCCTCCCTCCCTTCCTCGGCGGCCTCCGCTGCTTCCCTGTGAAGAGAGCGGCCTTTGCACGTTGCTCTTTGGGCTCACAGGGATCCTGAGGGCAGCAGGGCGGGCTTATCTGCAACATCGAGGGGCTGATGGATGCTGGGGAGGAGGGGGATACTGGAGAAGTGAAGGAGCTGGGCACTGTCGCAGGTGTTCCGGCTCCCTGCAGCAGCGCCCGGTGACTTATAGCATTTCCGCCACGCCAGGTGCTGATGTGACTTAACCTGAGAATTGCTGACCTGGGTTGTTCAGATCCACTCTTTCCAGGCCACCTCCCTCGGAAGCTGCAGGAAGTGAGGATATGCTATGGGCTGTCGTGAGCATCTTCCCCAGGTCTTTGGGATGGTCCCCTACTGAGCTCCACGTCTGTGTAAGAAACCTGTGACTTCTCAGCCTTTGCCAACTCGAAGTGTTTCCTCAGTCCATGCCAGCCGTTTATTTCTAGCAAATTCTTTGGCTGATGCAGCATATAAAACTCGTCCTATTGGTCCCACCCTGACTTCATTCCAGCTTCAAGGGATGGACATTCATGGAGAGTTAGGTTTTGGAGAAGAAATTTCCCTCTGCTGCTAAATCTCACGGTGAACCGGGCCTACTCAGAGGCTGCCGGCTGCGGGAAGCGGTGACGAACAGGGGGCTCGGCAGATGGCTGGAGCTGTGGTTTCCTGGAGGCCTATGTGGGAGACGATTGTTTGTATATTGGTTTTCATTTCTGTGTTGGTCTTATTTTCATCTTCCTGAGGAACCCAGATGCTATGGTGATAGATTGATTGGAAACGACTCATTTGTCAGGGTTCCGTGGGGGATGTGGTTCCCTTCTCATGTGCAGTGGAGTCTGAAATGTTTAATTAGATGCTGCGGCATTTCTGCCTGGGTCCGTCTCTGCCGGTTCTCCCAGGTGGATGCCGTTCCTCAAGCGGGAGAGGGCTGGGGGCTTTCTGGGCCCTCCTCCCCGGTCATTTTGTCTCAGTGCAGCCCTGAGCCCTGGCTCCTTTAGCTGCTGTTTGTGTTTTTCCTCCCTGACGTTGTCCTGGAGGCTGCCTTCCTGTGGCCGCTGGAATTTACAGAGCTGATTTGTGTTGGAAACTAGTTGCCAAACAGGTCCGAACCAGACTTTATGAAATAATGTAGTTGAACCGATATGCACTGAGTGGAATATTAACTCCCTACTGCTTATCTGCTTTGTTCTGGTTCAACTTTTCCAGGAGACTGCCTGTCTCTGCTGTGTGCCAGGCAGTGCCCTAGACATGAGATGTCATGGGGAGGCTTCTGTCCTCCACAGCTAGGACATCTCGTAGGTGCAGCAGATGTGCACACAGCGGTCACACCGTGGAGGTGCCAGGTGTGAAGAAGCGCTAGGTGAGCTGTGGGCTTGGGGGAAGAGTGACATTTCAGGGTGGTGGGTTGGTGGAATTGAAGCTCTGTGTGCTGAATCTTGGGAGATGTTTGTAGGTGTGAATGTGGGAGGTGACGTTTGGCAGGGCCAAGGTTTCTACCTGTGGCAGGGGGTGACACCAGGAGCGGGTTCAGTGAGAAACGCTGGGAGGGCGAGACGAGTTTAGTTCTAGACAGCATAAAAATGAGACGCTTGTGAAATCTAGGTGGAAGCGTGGTTTGGGACAGTGGGGTGATGGCACAGGACTTGCACCTAGGCGTCATCGTGTGGCCTGTCAGGGGTCAAAGGTTTGCACAGAAAGCCATTGGAGGAGCACGTGGATTGAAAGGCGGAGGGACCAGAGCCTTTGGGAACGCCAGTGTTTTAGAGAAGAGCCACAGGGCGGGGAGAAGGTAGGGTCAGGTGGCAGAGGGACAGAGAGCCACGCCCAACCACCTAGCCTAAACTATTCTGCCACACCTGGCTGCCTACCAGCACCTCTTAGCCTCCCGAGGGACCTCTGCTCTTGACCCCTCTCCCAGATGACCGAGGACCGTCTTCACTGGCCACAGACTCCTGACTGCCATCAAGGATTAACAACAAGTCATTGGCTGATGGGGTCTCAGGAGCCACCATCGGGCCTCTGCTAAGAATTGCTGAGTGCTCAGAGCTCTCTGCTCTCTGACTTCTGACCCTGAAGATGTCATGTGACTCTTCTGCTGGTCTACTTCTGAGTGAGCCTGGCGCCATAGCTTACTCTAATCCCAGGTGAACCTCGGAGCCCAGCCCACCCCTTCTTTCTGGAAATGGGGTCATGCATCTCCGGCCTGGCCGTGTGCTAGCGTATTGTATCGAAGGCAGCTCCTTCATCAGGAGAGGAGGCCGCACGCTGGCAGGGGTGGGGGTGGGGCAGTTTTATCTTCATTGCTGTCAAGGAAAGGAAGAGACCGGAGAGTGATGAAGACACATTTTGTCTTTTTCTAGCGACCACAGGCGGGCAGTGGCCAGCTAGGTGCCGCCACATTCTTCTCAGCCTCAGTGGCCAGCGTCCTCTGCCTCAAATGGTGCATCCTCTTGAAACCAAGTCCCTGGCCCCTGGAGGGAGGGTCATTTGGCAAAGTCCCTGCTGAACCCGCCGTCCAAGGGATGTCTCCACGGCTCTTTCTCCGTGGCTGGCCACCCTTCCAGAGGGTTTCCTGATGTCTGAGCCCTCGTCGCTGCTGGGCAGCTCCCTGGCCCACCTAGGTTGAAAGGAGAGGCCCTGGGCTGGCCGGTGGTCTCGGGAAAGCCAAAGAACTGCCACCGGAGCACACCCTGCCTTGCTTTGGCTTTTCTGTCTCGCTCAAATCATTCTGACTTTGTCTTTAGTGGTTTGGGCATCTTGATGTCTGAATGTTCAGGAATGCTCATCCCCCTGGGGTACCAGGTGAGAGGAGGGCAGGGCTAGTCAATTCCAGTTTATTACTGCAGAACTGAAAAGTGACTCTTCGGACACTGTTTTTCAGCAGTGGGTGTGGGTTGCTAGCCTCCTTGGAGAGGTGCTGAAGGCCAAACCAAGTCCCTGTTCTTTCCTCTGTGCCTGGTCTGTGCTGGCAGAAGAGCCTGCAGCCGTCTTCCCTGCTAAGTTGAAGAGCACCTGACTCCGTGCGTGCCGTTGGTGCAGCCCATGCAGGTCCTGGGCCTGGCTGCTCAGAGCCAGCGCCTCCCCGTGGTCCTAGACTTTGCAGGCTCTGAGCCTGGGCCTCACCCAGGGAGGACAGGTGACAAGTCAGGAGGAGAAGGTGTGCCCACAACCAGCCCCCAGCGCAGGCTGATGTGGGGAGGGAAAGGGAGCGCTGTGCCGGGGTGAGGCAGGTCCGCTGGGCCCCCGTCTTGTTGTTGCAAAGGCTGCAGAGGTGTCTGCGTGGCACCGAGGAGCTGCAGAGACTGCTGTGTGACGTGTGGCGACTTTCTTTTTAACTGTGTGAAATATACATGACGTAAAAGGCATCATTTTGAAGGGTAGCATCCACTGGTGTTAAGTGCATTCGCCGTGTGACGTGACCACCACTGCTGTCCGGTTCCAGAACTTTTTCATTATGCCAAATGGAAAACCTGTGTCCACTAGCAGTCTCTTGCTGTTGTGAGTTAAATCTACTTGTGCTGTGATCCCTGGGCCTCCTGGATGACTTCCTTAGGGCCTTAGGTTGATGTAGGGGTGGGGAGGACCCAAAGGCCGGTCTCGGCCTCTGGGGCTGACGCAGGTACTGCTGGGCTCTCCTCTTGCCCGTCACTCTTCCAGCTCCCGGGGAGCACTGGACCCGGGCCACCAGAACCCCGCAGCAGTCTCAGCTTGGCACAGCAGTGTCGGGGTGGGCATCTGTCGCTGTACAAGCTCTGGGAGCCCAGCCTGCACCTGGCACATGAGCCAAAGCAGTGCCACCCCCATACGCAGCACTAGCGTTTAGCAGCGGCACAGCTTAATAGCCAGGCTGCTGTGTTCACTGCCTCCCGGATGCGCCTGGTAACCAGGCGGCATATTCCCAGTTTACAGATCGAGGCTTAGCAAAAGAGCGGCGTTCTGAGTTCCCTGATTATGAAGAGACAGAACTGGGCCACATGTCTGGAGCCGGGGCTCTGGATCTCGCCTTCTTTCCGTGTTGCTCCACCTCTCAGGGGAAGCTGTTTGAGATCGGTGCGGAGCTTTCCCTGTACTGTTTGCTAGGGCCAAGATCCCCCTGGGTCCCTGGGGCACGAGGTGCTCAGAACCCAGGGAAGGACCTGGGTCACAGCTGGTTCTCATGCGGCCAGCTTTCTCTCTCGCCGGGCTCTGATCAGATGTGAGACCGATCTGTTTTCCCCAGTCGGCTGAGGCCATCTTGACCCCTGGCTGTGCCCCCATCTCTCCGTGCCCCTTTCTCGGCAGCAGCCTCCCAAAGAGACGAGCCCTCAGCTGAACTCTGCAGCGATGTTCAAGTGGAGCCGGCTGCTGACGAGGCGCAGCTCACATCCCCGCTGCAGCCCCAGCTTTCAGCACACGGTAAGCCCTACTTGAGGGCAACATTCAATTATGAAAATCTATTTCTCTCGCCACATTCAAAAAGTCTCCTAATGTGCCTTTGTGCACACACACATTTACTGACACATCACTAAATGTGTATGTGGTTGCCATGGAAATGTCTCTCTTCTAACATGGCATTCTAAGTGCAGAGAGAAGGGAAGTTGTCTTTGTAAAGAGAAGCAGAGCAGAACTTGGCTAATTGTCATCACACTAATCCCCAAACTGTCATTCTTCCCCGACTACCTGTCTCCTGCTTCCCGTCAGCGACTTCACGGTGGAATCCAAATCAGCGCTCGGGCCCCGGGCGCTCACGTTTCCTGAGGAATTTCACAAGCACTGTTCTTAACCCTCGTGCCAGGCACGTACCAGGAAGGAGCCCGGGTCCTCTCGATTGAGTTTTCCCCTCGAAGCTTAGAAAGTGTCCCTTTCTGCCCCGCCTAGCTCGGGGCTCTCACGAGCTCTCCAGTCTCAGGAGAACCCCTGGTGGCTTTTCTTTGCAGCCAGTGCGGGCTGAGCGGGTCTCCTGAAGATGCTTTGTGGTTTCCACCAAGACTGTGAGCTTCTGTTTTTGTACTTGTGACCAGTTCATGACATGATGACACATAGAACTTACCAGTTCTAGGAATTTTTGAATGTCCGAAGTCCCAAATCGTTTCCTAATAGTGGTGTGAATTCAGAGAGTATAGAGAAAGATGGGAAGGACCCCAGAGAGCTAAGTCTGGCTGGATGCCTCTTGTCTTCCCGGCTTGCCTTGGGTCAGACTCCACCCTCACGCCGTTTCTACCCGTCCTCGTAGCCTTCCTGACTGATTCCTTCTGGAGGCAAGGAAGTTCTTGGAGTTCTGGGCTTCACTGGCTTCTCCTTGTGTTCTTTTACTTCTTCTTCTTCTTTTTTTTTTTTTTTTTTGCGGTACTAGGGATTGAACTCAGAGGCGTTCTACCTCCGAGCCCTATTTTTTTTTTTACTCTTTATTTCGAAACCGGGTCTCACTAAGTTGCGGAGTGTCTCACTAGGTAGCTGAGGCTGGCCGCAAACCCGGATCCTCCGGTCTCAGCCTCCCGAATGCTGGGATTACAAGCGTGTGCCACCACGCCCGGCTTCTTTTACTTCTTCTAACCCTTCTCCTCTTCCTCCTTCTTTGGAACTCAGGTGGGGTTTTACTACTGAGCTTCACCCTTTGCCCACCCACTCTTCTTTAAGAGAGAGGGAGAGAGGGAGGGAGGGAGGGAGGGAGGGGGAGAGAGAGAGAGAGTGTGTGTGTGTGTGTGTGTGTGTGTGTGT
>PVLC010003604.1:0-12262 GCA_004027655.1 Graphiurus murinus
GGAGAAGGAGAAGAAGAAGAAGAAGAAGAAGAAGAAGAAGAAGAAGAAGAAGAAGAAGAAGAAGAAGAAGAAGAAGAAGAAGAAGAAGAAGAAGGCGGCACCAAATTGTGACAACATTTACTGGAGGTGAACTGGGAGAGTATTACAGTAGGAAAGAATCCATGTAAAACCAGGTGCATCCAGATTTCGAGACATCTACAGGAAATAATAACTCTAAGTATACTAGTTTTCTAGAATGACATAACAGAACACCACAGAGCAGGTGGCATCAACAACAGAATTTTATCTTTTTACAGCCCTGGAATCCAGGATCACAGTGTCAGCAAAGTTGGTTTTTCCTTTCCCCTTTTCTCTCTTTCCCTCCCTTCCTTCCTTCCTTCCTTCCTTCCTTCCTTCCTTCCTTCCTTCCTTCCTTCCTTCCTTCCTTCCTTCCTTCCTGCTTTTCTTTTATTTGGCGGAGAAAGGGGCCTGGATATTGAAACCAGGAGCATTCTACCTCTGAACCACTATTTCATTTTTTTAAATTTTGAAACAGGGTCTCACTACATTGCTGAGGCTGACCTTGAATCTGCAACCCTCCTATTTCAGCCTCTCAAGTACTGCGTTTACAGGAGTGCACCACTACGCCTAGCCAGAGTTGGTTTCTTCTAAGGTCTCTCTACTGGGCTTGCAGGTGGCCACCTGCTCACGGTGTCATCCCCTGGTTCCTTTCCTTGGGCATGAGAAGAGTGTGTGAGTTCTAGCGTTTCCTCCTCTTTTATAAGGACGACAAGGCTATTGTATTAGGACCCTATCCTAACGACTTCATTTAATCTTCATTATCTCTTCACAGGCATTATTTCCAATTATAGCTACACAGACTGTTAGGATTCCAGCATATAAATTTGGGGATAATTCATTCCATAAGAGATGGCTATTATGAAATAACCACTGAAGTACTGAAAAATGATAATGAACAGTTGAAGTGAGGAACAGGCTATTAACCAGAAATCAGGTGTGAAAGCCAGGGAGCTCTTTGCTTGTATACAAAGAAGCAGGAGAGAGGAAGCCAGAGGACCAAGCAGGTACATTTGAGCAGTACATTCTCTTTGCACCACAGAGACACTTTACACACGCTCTAGCAACAGTCCCTCTGTGATCCTACAGCTCCTGTTTTTGTTGTTGTTGTCGTTGTTGTGTTTTCTTATTTTTATTGGTGCGTTGTAGTCTCACATCATAATGTAGTTTATAGTGATCGTGACACATACGCACTCAGCACTTGGCGAGCTTTCTTCCCTCTCCCTTCCCACTCCCTCCTGCCTTCCCCATACATGATATTGACATTGACATTAATACTCTCACATATGTACATAATTTCCTTCAGCTCCTGTTTCTGATGGGGGAACTCCGTAAAGGGGCAATAGTGGAAAAAAACTAAAAAGCTTCCTCTGTTATAATCAGGTCTAGGATGTGACTGGTACCCTTGATCTGCTTCCTTAAGACTCATCCAGCAGGCCACAGAGGCTTATCAACAGGACTGGGAGACGTGACTCAATTCTTCACGTCTGGGGGACTGGAGCTACACATTCATTCATAATTATGAGCTGATCAGCTGATTTCCCTGAAATTCTTCCAGCCTCTATTCTGTACCTGCAGCCTGACCTCTTTTGCCCACCAGATCAACTAGCCATGACAGGTAGCAACTCTTCTCTTAGGGTACTACAGGTGATGTTGTAGTGCTCAACTAAAACATCACCTGTGGGAGGAGGGAGGAGGGAGAGAAGGGAGGAGGGAGGAGGGGAGGAGGGAGGGCCAGTGTCCCAATATCACACTCAAGCGCACACTCCTAATGGCCTAAGTTCCTCTCTCTAGACACCACCTAACAGTTCCACTCCCTCCCCAGAGAACCACAGGGCGGTGACCAAGCCTTCAATGCATGACCTTTGGGTGACATATAAGATCCAAACCCTAACAGTTTCTTTATATTATTTTCTCCAATTTAATTTTTGGATAGTTGCCTATATGCGTGGGTATACAGTCAAAGAGTAAGTGAGTAAGTGTGCATGCACTGTTTGATAAGTATTGTCAAATTTCCCTTTATGGGCATCGTACCATTTTGGATTTTACAAGTAATATATAAGGGTGTGTGTACCCCACCATCTGACCAACAAAGAATGTTGTCCAATTGAACATGTTCTGTTTTGATTTAAATTCTCAGGCTGATGCAGTCTGAGGAAATCCGAGTGGCACCAGGGATAGTTCTACATTTTTTTTTTTATCATACCAATGGAATATGAGCCCCTGTGCAGGCTGATTTTTTTTTTTATGGAGAGTAGGAGGGATCCCTCCACAGAATCTGACTTCCAAGCAATAAAGCTAGTGTTTTATTTTCTACATTTGAGTTCTCCCAATGGATTCTGTTCCCTACCTTGCAAAACCTTGCAAAAATTGAAATATTTATCCAATGGGGGTAATGAAAAAGGACAAAGTCGAGTTGTATTCAGTCAGATGAGGAAATTTCACATGGGCAAACTCTCTTTGCTGAGTAGGGAAAGTTCTCCAGAACAGGTGTTGGGTAGCAAATTTAACATGGAAATCTTCATTATTGCCTTCAGAGACCCCTGGCAATTAACATCTCTCTATTAGTCAGAGTTATTTGGAGAAACAAAACCAGTAGGAGAGATATGAAAATAGATATAGTTATGTTCTGAGAGTTTGGCTCATGCAATTGTGGAGCCTGAGAAGTCCTACTATCTACTATCTGAAAACTGGAGATTCAGGGAAGCTGTTGGTAATTCAGCCTGAGTCCAAAGTCCTGACAGTCACGTGAGCCAAAGGTTCAAGTCTCTGCATCTGAAGTCCTGGGAACTATGACAGCAATGTCCAAGAACAAGAGAAGGTGGACATCCAAGCTCACGGGGAGAAAGTGAATTTGCCCTTCTTCCACATTTTTTTTTTCTATCCAAGCCCTGGATGGATTTGATAATGTGCACCCCATTGATGAGGGTGAATTATTATCATTCAGTGTACTCAAATACTAGTATATTTTGGAAAGACTCCCCCAGACATATCCCAGAATAATGGTTTATAAGGTATCCAGGCCTCCATAGCTTGCTCATGTTAAATTACCATCATAATATTGAATTAGAAAACAAAAGATTTCTAGGGGACATTGGTGATTATCAGCCTCTTCCATAAAAGGAAACCACCATGGCTTCATTCAAAGACTTACAAAATCAAGGACCAATGGTAAGGAAAGAATTTAATCAGTAATAACTATTGCAACAGAAAAAAAAAAGTCTCCATTGTGCCATTTTGAACTGAATTCACCTGTGACCTGTAGAGAGGTGACTGGGAATTTTAAAGGGATAAAGAAGGGAGAGATTTGGAGAAGGGGGGGAAGTGGGTGAGGTCAGGGAAATGAAAAATTACAAAAAAAAAAAAAAATGAAAGAGGTCATGGTTCATGAAAGACCTGGGTTTGTTAACACTTATTGAAGTGAGGTTGCTACCGTCCCCAGTTGGCTAGGAGTCAAGGCCCAATCCTCACGTGTTGTCTGGATTTCAGTAACCCCGAGTTCTCAGGCAGACACTTTAAGGGATCGTCCTAGAGATGTAGCCTTGAGCTACCGGAAAGTAGACTAGCATTTATTTAGTTCCCTATAGGTCAAGGTTAAGGTCTAATCAAAAAGGGGCTCAGAAAAGCCTGCCCTCCTTTAATCAAGGTTAGCCAAGAAAACAAGCAGAGATCAGACCCCCATTTTCTGATGGCCATGGGCCAGTCACATTTTATTAGCAGGAAGTCTCCACTAGCAAAAAATTATTCATCCACCCACCCAAAGAGCCACTAAATCTAGAAAGCCAGCAACTTAAGCCATCCTGGCTAAAATAAAATAATAGCATGAGTCGTCCTTTCCCTCGCTTTCATGCAAGTGACATATGGTGAATCCTTCTTCCCCGCACACGCTCCATAATTCAAACAGAAGTGCTGCCTGCTATCTCATTAGCTAAATTGTATTCATTGCAGAAAGCAGCTTTTGGTAGCAGTATTGATCAGCAGGAAGTAAGATGGAAAAAAAATTAACACAACTTAAAAAACTCCAGTCTCTGGAGGATAACTCGCCATCTGGGAATGACTTATTAGGCAAAAAACAAGGAAGCAGTGTCCGGATATTACCTTTCTATTTTGCATATGCCGTCAGCCCTCGTTAATCTGAGCAGGAATTCAGAGCTGAGAAGTGTGATTCCCCCCTGAAGAGAAAGATTCATGAAAACTATTGGGAACTGACAAAGTTTCTAATACAAGTTGAGTATGTTCTAATCCACTTCTTTAGCTGTTTTTATGTGTAATCTTGTATATAGTACCCAAGATGGATGATGTTCACAGTGGGAAATGACAACGTATTTAATTCCTTGTTTGAAATTCCCACATTTCAGTGGCTTTGATATTTTAATCCCTCTTTCCTCGTTTTCAACTAATACCACTTTATATGATAAGAACAATTTTCTTCGCCTTCCTTGTATGCCATTTTATCTATAACAGTTTTTTTTTCATCCTAAGTAACAAAGAACTATTTTTAAACAAATGGTCAAGGTAAAAATGCAGTAAAATGAGAGACTTAGTCACAAAACTCAGCCCTGACAAATCCACACAAGAAATCACTCGGTGAAACATTTTTCAGTGAACACCCATATTATCTTTCCTTTTGTGTGTTCTAATAATCAAACAATTATCCCTCTGCCAGTAAATTAAAATAAAATTGCATTCGCCTAAATCCATTATCCAAGTTATTTTTAATAATTTCCTATTTACTTGCAGTTTCAAAATTGTTTTTTATTTCAATGTTTGTTTTTTTAATCAGTTCACTCCTTCGGATAAAGCTTAAATGGCTTGAATAAAGATGCAAACTGTTTCCGAAGAATATGAATTGACCCAAATAATTGACTGAGAACTTGAAGTTAATGGGAGAGGGAATCTATCATAAGGCAGGAACAATAGTGGGAGGTAAATAGCATATAATTATTCACTTCTCCCCTTCACACTTCTTCTATGGTTGTTACAAATTTCTAATTTGTTGTGAAGTGATTTCAAATTAAAGCTAATTACCAACTATATATCAATGCTTTGATTGCTGCAATGTATAATAAATGTCTCCACGTCCAAGCGCTATGGAAAACCCAGGGAGACAACACCCAGATTCCTGCCATCGGAGGGATGTGTGTTCTTATTGAGCAGAAAACGGATACGGAAGTAGTAGACAGTAGGGCTGCTGACACAAATTCAGTGACTTCAGCAACAGAAACTTGTCCTCCCACAGTTCTGGAGGCCCCAAGTCCAAAACAGGCCATCAGCAGGGCTGCAGTTCCTCTGGTATCCATAGGGGGCGTCCTTCCTTGCCTCTTCCAGCAACTTAGCAATCATTGGCTGATAGCTGCATCCTTCCATTCCCTGACACTGGCTTCGCTTGACGTGGTGTTCTTTGTTTCTGTGTCTTCTCATCTTCTTATAAGAATACCAGTCGTTGGGTTTAGGACCCACCGTGATCTAGTATGGCCTCATCATCACTTATTTATAACTGCAAAAACTCATGTACCATATAAGGTCGCACTGAGGTTCTGGGTGAACATAAATTGGGGAGTCAACACTATTCAACCTACTACAGATGGCTTGAAAAATGGATTGGGGAAAGATGGGTAGAACCTGAGCTGCATGGAGACCTGCCATAAGTTAAGAATAAGATGAAGTAGAAGCTCATGATTAGTTATGGTGGGAAATAGGACCATGCAGGCTTTTGCCATCTGGGCTCAATCTATCTGCCCTTCCCACGCCCTCTCTCTTCCCAGCACAGAATCCACTTACTGTGGTCACCTCAAATTTCCCGCTTTTCCTGGGATCCGTGGAAGGTCATCTCTTATGCCTCTGTAAATTGGCAAATGGGATATGTTTGTCTTCCTAGTTCCCATTGAGATTCTCAAACTGGGACAATGGACACTAACTTCCCTTGGAGTCCATAAATGGGAGCTAAGAAGGTCCCAAGAGAGGGATGAAACAACTCCTGAGACCCTTGGCTCAAGTTTCTCCACCAACCTACCTGTCTACAGAGAAATTCCAGATATCCATCAAGCAGATCAATTGGAGAGTTTTTTATTTTTTATTTATTTTTTTTTGTTTTAAGAAATTGGCTAGAAGGATGGGTAGAGGCATTTCTTCCCCCTTCCCATCCCATAGAGGTGAGATCTCAGGGATCTCAACTGTGTGAGAGATTCCTGAGTCTCCATTTTTTTTTTTTTTTTGTGTGTGTGTGTGTGTGTGTGTGTGTGCGCGCAATACATAAGAAGGTGCTTGATGATTCTTTATGGAAGCTCAAATAAATTAATGAACTGGATGGTCAGACAGAGAAAGAGAAACATAAAACCAGGCCCCTAAGAAAGTCCCTGAATCAGAATTTCAACTACGGTCTCTGATTTCAACATCTTTACTCTTCTATCATATCCAACTGCCTTGTAGAAGGTAAAATAGGGACTTTGGGGGGTGGGGGGAGAAGCAAAAATGAAATGACTGAGGCGTGACTTAGGCAACGTAAAGTCAAGTCCAGCTGGTTTTTCTTCTGTCAATTTCAAGTGGTTGTGTTAAGGCAATGCAAAGTCTTTTCAGCTGATGAATAAATTTTCCAAAGACAAAAGCATGGTATTATCATGTGACCAAGAATAGACCCGCAGTGAAGAGGCTGAATGCCTTTGTACAAAAGACACACACACACGCACACAACTCACAAATGCAGGAAATATAGAATTAGAGACAGAGGGAGGAATGGGGAAGAAAAGGAAAGGGAAAAAGAAAGAAAGAGAGAGAGAGAGAGAACAGCAGATCTAATTTCCCTAAAACTCTATCTTTTAAACCTAATTACACCAATAATGAAGTACACTTATTTTAATGAAGATTTTGATTGCATAATTTTTAACAATTAGAACATGGCAGAGAGTGGTATTACTCAAAAGCTAATTACAGGCTATGCTAGTTGAAAAGGCTGAGAAAAGAAATCCCTGATCATTGACCAGCTCCCCTCAAGACTCCTAGGTGAGGCTCCTCTGGATGCACCAGTGATCGCCCCAGATCCCTCTTGGCAGCAGGGGTCCTGCGTGCTCAGGGAGCACGTGGTGGAGTTTCATCTTCTTGAGATGCACAGAAGTAAAAATAGAGACCGGACTCCTGGGTAAAACCAAACAGAACACAATTTAAGCACAAGTGCCAACCTGCAACTCCTAGCTTTGCAGAATGGGAGCTTTCCTCATTTCTCTAAGTTTCCATGCCCCCATCTGCCACCTAATGACGGAAACACCTTCCCCAGAGGACAACTGAGCATGTTGTCCATAAAGTATTTGCACTTGGCACATGGTAGCAGTCATTAGGGATGGTGAAATGGAAAGAAAGCAGAGAGGAGGTGTCCTGTACATATTTTTACAAAGCCCAAGAATAGTAATGTCCGTGTTATAATTTCAACTGGAGCCACCCTCCAATATGTTGAAATCATAATCTACAATATGGGATGCTGCTCATGTGGCCTCTGATCTCCAGGACCAACGAGTGTTGCCCAGTCTACCCCAAAGGACGAGGAAAGAGCTGAGGTTGAGCCCCAGCAGAGGCGAGGGCCCCTGCTCCTTGGGGACTCAGGGCCCTCCCCACCTGAAGAAATGAGTGGTGACTTAGCTCCAAGTAATAGCACAGTATATGTATCCAACTTGCCTTCCTCCCTGACAAACAATGACTTACAGTAGATATTTTCCAAGTGTGGCAAAGTTGTGCAGGCTACTATAATGAAAGACAAAGATACCAGGAAGAGTAAAGGGGTTGCATTTATTTTCTTTTTGGATAAAGCCTGCACAAAATTGCAATCAACAACAAACAGGAAAGTGAGCATTAAGTTATGCCTGTCCTAAAAATATGCTTGGAGAAGGTGAGTCTCCAAAGAAGAAAGGAGAAAAGGAAAATTCCTAAAGCTGAGGAAGAAATTGAGGAAGTAGAAGAAAGTGAAGAAGAAGGGAAAGATCCTGCTCTTGACAGTCTCAGCCAGGTCATTGCATTCCAGCAAGCCAAAACTGAAGAACAAAACCAATGGAAACCCAGTGCAGGGGTCCCTCAATGTCAGATGATTCAAGATGCCCAAGGATAAAGAAAAGCGCTTATTTCAGTGATGAGGAAGAACTTAGTGATTAAAGTTGTATTTCTTATGTAACTATCATTAAAATTTTAAAAATCTGGGATTGTAAAGTTCAGTTGGGGACTAAAGATTACTTTAAGTATTGAACATAAGAAGGCTTATTATCAAATAGTTTTTTATTATAAAATAGTTAATAGGAAATCTAAAAGTGATTTTAAAGTATCATGCTTCTGTCTTAACACACAATTCAGGTTGAACATCTCTGAAATCAAAATCGAAAATGCTCCAAAATCCAAAATTTTGAGTGACAACATCATGCCTCGGGTGGAAAATTCCACATCATGAAACTTTGTTTCCTGTAAAATATTATTAAAAATATTGTATAAAATTACCTTCAGGTTCTGTGTATAACAACACCTACGTGAAACATAGATGGAGCCCCCAAATGTCCCAAGTTGCCCACGCAAATATTCTGAAAGAATTTGGATAAGGAATCCTCAACCTGTACTAAAAATTAGGATTTGTTAGTAATAATTAATCTTGAAAAGAATTACTTGAATAAAAATAAGAAAACTTAACACTATTTAATACTATCATAGAGTTATTCCATGAGAATAGATATTAAATGAATTTGTTTTAAAACTTCATTGCAAAGACTTTATTCATGCATAATTACTTTACATGAGAACTTTTGAAATAAATCTAATCTTTAAAAAGAAACAATATTAAAAAAAATAATCTCCAGTATGTGAGAATGTAAACCTATTTGTATATAGAATCTTTACAGGTGTAATCAAGTAAAGACGGAGTCATTGAGTAGAAGCTAATCTAATATGATAACATCTATGCAAGAAGAAGACAGCCATGCAGATGGAAAAATACACACGGAGCACACCTTGTGAAGACGGATACAGAGGTTAGAGGGGTGCATCTACAAGCCAAGAAACACCAAGAACATTTGGCAATTCCAGAAGCTAAAAGATAGGCAGGCCATGAAACCTCTCTTAGGAATTTCAGAAACACCATGGTCCTGCTGATACTTTTGTTTAGGGCTCCTATTCTATTAGAAATTTATTCTAAGAATAAATTTATTTATTTATTTATTTATTTATTTATTTATTTATTTATTTATTTATTTATTTATTTGCAGTACTGGGGTTTGAAGCCAGGGGCATTCTACCTCTGAGCTACACCCCTAGCCCCATTTTTTTATTCTTTATTTTGAAACAGGGTCTCACTAAGTCGCGGAGGGCCTCACTAAGTAGCTGAGGCTGGCCACAAACTTGTGATCCTCCTGTCTCAGCCTCCCAAGTACTGGGATTACAAGCATGCACTACCACGCCTGACAATTTCTTTTATTTAAAGCTGTCCAATTTGTGAAACTTTGTTATGGCATCCCTAGGAAACTAATACTGCCTGTGCATTAGTCCTTTTTCCATTACTACAATGATATAACTGAGTCAGGCTAACTTTATAAAGAAAGAAGGTTTACTTAGCTCACAGTTCTGGCAGCTCGGGGCATGGTGCTGACCTCTGCTCAGCTCCAGGGAGGACCTTCTGGGCTGTGTCACTATGGTGACAGGGCATGGAAGGGGGAGAGAGCACACTCCAAATAGGAAGCAGAGAATGTGTCTCCCAATCCTTTCCGAGGGCGAGCCCCGATTGTCTAAGGACTTCCTATGGGTCCTCAGCTCTCAAAGATACTACCTCTCAACTTCACCAGGCTGAGGGCCAAGCTGCCCACACAGGAGCCTTTGAGGGAAAACAGCATCCTTCCTGTAGCAGTTAGTTAAGCATTTAACACGGTGCTCAAGTAGGGTCAGTCTCTCCTGTCGACCCCTCTTGTTGGCCTTGGGTATCAGCCTCAGGCTGTTATTTGCTGTTGGATGACCACGAGAACAACAGCAGTACCTACGCATGGCTCAGATCTGCTCTCCCTGTGACTTTGCTGCCCAGCCAGTCTCTGTGAAGTCTGGGTAACAATTTCAACATGCAAATCTGATTATCAACTTGCCCTCCACTAAACCCTTGCCAGGCTTCCCGTGCATCTTAAGGTAAAAACACAAGCTTCCTTCAGTCTGCGTGGGTTGGCCCTGGCCCTTCCTCACCTGACCCCTTACTGCTATGCTGCTAAGCCTTGGTCCTGCCAAGACAGGAGGAAGCATGGAACAAGAGAGGAACTGAAAACTCAGGTTGTGGTCCTCTCCATCGGACATCCCACTATCAGAAATTGTCCTCATCTCTCTCTCTCTCTCTCTCACCTGCCTGATAGTGCCCACTGCCATTCGGGTCAAAGGTCACATCCTTAGAGAACAGGAAGTCAGGCCCTCAGTTACAGGCTCTTTTAGCCACAGACACTTTTCTCCACAGCACTCATTGCAATTTATATGTATGCTAACATCATATTAAAGACTCCTGAGACCCCATAAGACTATACATTCCAAGAAGAGAGGTACAGTGTCAAGTCTACCCAGAATTGCTTCTTTAGTACGTTATATATAGTACCTGCTATGCAAAAAGAGCTCAATGTATAGGGGATGACTGGCTGGACAGATGGACAGATGAGCAGATGGACAGGTGGATAGGTAGCTTAACCAAAGGCAAAGAATAGGCCCTTAGCTTAGGCGGTTGGACATCTGCATTTCTGAGGACTGCTAACTAGATTGCCTGAACTTAGGCAGTCTGACAGGGACTTTTGTTACTCTCTTGGGTTCTGTGGTCACACTGGCTAGGGAGTCTCCACACCCCTGATTGACACACTTTTCGCTTTCTAAGAATCTTCCTGACGATGGTCTTGTGAAGTTAAAACAGTTCTGATGCTGGATATATATGGCTCTGGAGCCCAGCATTCCCATATGGCTTTAGTCGAATCATTTGCATACTTTAATCCTCATAACTGTGAAACTATATGCTACTATCCTTCTTTTGTAGATTATATAAATTAATCTGTTTTTAAAAAGTAGAAAAACTCTATTTCAGAGCACTTAAATGGCTTCTGCAAGGTTAAAAAGGAATGAAGCCAAAAATTCAGATTTCCAACTAAATCTGGTATCCCCCCTGCCCCGATCACAGTTCTTTTTTTTTTTTTTTTTAATTCAGGATATGTTTCATTGTTCTCCAAAGACATGGCACACTCAGGGACATGCACATTTGTTCCCAGCTTGAGTTTAAGCTTTTCTTCCTTGCTGCTGTTCAATTTAAATCCTCAGCTCCCACCTACTAAAAGAAAAAAAAAAAGGTAGAATAAAGAAAAGCTGTGGACCCAATGGAAAAGAGATGTCATATCACAAGAAATCTTGATTACTGCGCTGGAAATGCTGCTACCGCAGAACGAGCACATAGAAACTGTAGAGAAAAGTCGTCAAAAAATTAGCTGAGGTTAAATAATCAGTATGAATGCACCCGAGCTGAACAGATTATAGCATTCTGAGAGAACTTTTACACAGGATGGAGGAAAATGTTATAAAATTAAAATTAATGAGAATGAGTTTGACATTCATGTGTTAGTTTAAATTAACATGGATATGAAGAAAATGGCACATCCTTCTGGGGAAAAGGAGATGGGTGGGAGGATACTCACACACACACACTGTGGTTCCCTCTATGGTCCGGTAGCAACATGGGCCTGGTTTCCGGGGCTTTTCACATGGAAACTCACACCTGTCTTAGGTCAGGAGAGGCAAGTTTCTTAAACCTCCCTTGTGTCTCATCCTCCTAAAACTAAGTCTAGTTTTTCCCTTTTTGGTCAATTTTTTCCATACCCTGAGGCAGTCCTAAATTAAAATAGAAAACATACAAAAGGATGGCATATTTGTGAAGACAAAGATTGAGAGTCGAATGGACCTGCATTTGCATTCTGGCCCCATCTAGCTGGTAGATGTGGAATCTCTTACTGAATTCCTCAGTCTCGAATTCTTAGTCTCTATGATGGAGATAAGTCACCTCTGTCGCAGTCCTATTGGACAGAGCTGATGCAGTTTAATGTGCTGGAACAATGTTTGACTGACACCTAGCATGCGTCATGGTTGAGGGTCTTGGATATAAGCAGTGGACAAGAACTCTGGATGCTTAGATAGGAAAAAAAAAAAAAAAGGTTTCTTTAAGAGGACATTTTTGAAATCAGTA